>JADBJO010005345.1:60000-75000 GCA_016801955.1 Conus betulinus | reverse complement strand
TGACGGAAATCAGATATGAGCTTGGAAAACAGAAAAAGAGTTCGGAAGGAAGTAGAATACTGGTGGCTGTTTTGATGAGAGAAATGAGAAACCCGGTCAGATAACGGACAACATTTGGATGTGGGTCACATACTGGTGGTCGCGCCTCAATGAAAGAGACATGATATCAAACTGGATAATGAAAAAGAACAATGTCAATGAACCATGTTTATTTCCTCTGCGTATTAATGCTGCTCTTGATGACAGAAACGAGGCTTCGACCTGGGTCATGAAAGTAGTAGGGGTGGATTAGGGTGGAGAGTGCATTCAATGCTTTGTTGTCACCAACGTGACCCCGTCAAGTGCAGCGCTAATAAAGAGCTTACTATTGATTTCAGGTCGACGTGGTCCACGGGTGTTTTTCTTCCTCATTTGTTCTGTCATTCCCTTCTACCTCTCCTTTTCCCGTCCTGGCCTGCTGTTTTCCTTTCAGTTTTACAGTGAATTTTTCCCCGTCCTCCTCTGGACAAAACTGTGGTTTGTGGCTGAGAAGGAAACGTTTGGATATTTCCCTAGGAAAGTCCGCTTTCGTTTTCTATTTTTTTTTTTTGGGGGCAATATTTCAAACTAATCCACAAGGACAGCTACGTCTTGTCAGCCTATCTATGAGGCTACAGTGCATAGCAGATGTTTATAACCAACAAAGTCATGGAGTTAACGAACTAGTACAGAAACACATAACAGTAAATAAATGAGTAATTAAACATCTTTAGAAAATTAAAGAACAGGGAGTTCATGGGACTAGAATTTAGCAGTGCTCTACTGGTTAGACGTAGTGTACATGGTTGTCTGTTGAGATGTTCGTGTGACCATTGCCACGTGCAGAATAAGCACGATTGAGGCGGTAGGTAAAAAAAGGTAGATCTTTCAGAATTGAATACAGCTCGAGTGGTGTGTAGGTTGACATGACGAGCATGGCTGGTAATTTATGTTTGCTGGTTTGTTGGTTAATGAACATACTTTTAGCTCAAGATAACCAGACAGATCCCGTAAATACTTTTATTATCCCGTCAACACCTTCCCAATCCCTTTGAGGTGACACTAAATATTTTGTTGGTCAGTCAGCATCTCCCCATGCAACTGGAGACAGAAGTTTGTATTTTATTATCCTGTTAACAGTGTTCCATTTGGGTGTAAGTAAAGATAAATGTTTGATTATCCTATCAACATCATCCCATTTCAGCCACCGTGGCGAAGTGGTTAGCGTCATGGACACCCAGCTGGTATGTCGCGGGTTCGATTCCCATCAGAGTCATGTAGGATTTTTCCGCCGCGGCCAGCTTCTACTCAGAGCTGGGTTTGCTACGGGCTCAGTTGGGAAGACTGGGACCACACAGTCGAGTTTCATCCACTTAATGGATGCGTCTCTGAGAGTGTTGCTCAAATTTCCTGACCAATACCGCAGGTGTCTGTATCTCTCGGGCCTGGTTAACACCGGGATATATCATGAAAGGAAGCATAGAGTACAGCCCTGTCATGCAGTCTCAGACCAAAATGGAAATCCGCAGCATAATCTTTATCATTCTCATTCTCATCGATCAGCATAAAAAAGTCTCAAATTCTGTGGCTCTTCATGCCCTGCTCTCATGGTGACCTCAGTTTTGATGTCCTCTCCATGTCCGTGGCCTTGATTCGGTTTTGTCGGGGTCATCGGTATCGGGGAGTCCAAGGGGGCTGTCGTTGGGACGGATGCGGTGACGCCCTCAGGAGGGAAAGCTCACTCACGCCGGCTGCGCGACTAAACAATTATTGTCGTCAGTACGGGGCTTAGTAGGTGGTGTCCGGCATATGCTGGATCAGAACAGGCGCCACTGAATACCACCGAAGTGACTCGGCCGCAGTGCAGTGTCTCCTCCGGTGGGTTTGCTCTTGATTTGACATTAACTGCTCCCTGTGGATTGCCGGTGCCGGGGCTGCAGCGGGACCGACCGGGCTGTGGCCGTGCACTGGGTGTCGGAATGAACGGCGTGGGTGCGCTGCCACTGAGATGGTACCGAAGTGGGGGCAGCAAAAAATAAGTAAAATAAAATCACAATTCACCCCATTCCGGTTAAGTAAAATCAAATATTTTACTATTCTGTTATCCTCTTATTCCGTGGTGGTGTGAGTAAATGTTTCATTCAGGTCCTTTCATCTCACGGGCGGTAAATCTCTCAGTCAGTGGTCGATAGGCTCTGAACTCAGCTTCTAAAGGGTTTCATCTTTCAGCAACGACCCCCCCTCCCCCAACTATGATAATGACAACAACAGCAATGAGAGTAATAGTAATAACAATAACACAACGACGACGACGATGACAACAACAACAACGATACTATTACTACTATTACTGCTGCTGTGTGCTGCTACTATTACAACTTCTACTCCTCCTCCTCCTCCTCTCCTTCTCCTCCTCCTCCCACTACTACTACTACTACTACTACTACTACTACTACTACTATCTCTGACGGAATGTATACCTGTTTGAGAATATTTCTATTGTACAATTGAGACGTAAAGATGCACCTGAAGGTGCAGGAGGGACCCAGAGAAGAACTGTCCTCAACTGCCGAACAAACCAGCGGGAAGCAATCCTGTACCGTCTTTGCAAATCTGCGCAGTGTTCACACAGGGTGCAGGCACAGACAGAGCATTTCCATTAAGATGCCAAGGGACACAATTGCTCCCTAGCAGATGCGATTATGTAATAGCCTCTGGACGTGACACAAAAGAACCTCCACGGGAGCGTTCCCATGGGTGTACAAATCCTCATGTTTCATGACAGCAGAGCCAACTGGGGAAGGCGCCACCTGCTGCATGCATCACACAGCCTCACTCGTTGCTGGTGTGCTGACAGGTGGAGACAGTACAAACTCCAGACACAGCCAAGCTTTTGCCATGAGGTCTTACGTGCCCTCTGAATAAAATCCCGGGTTACAGGTTTTTCCCCCCTGTCGACAGAACTTTCCCTGCGGTAAATGGGCTTTTCCTCACCGTCACTTGGTCTTTTCCCAGAGTCGACCGAAAGGGCAGACAAGAAAAGAGACACCCAAAGGTGCGGGTGGGACCCGGAGACGTACTGTCCTCAACTGCTGCATAAACCAGTTGGAAGCAATCCTACACCAGCCCCTGAAACCTACCCTGTGTTCACACAGGGTGCAGGTACGCGCATGCATTCAATCCCAAAGGGTTTTATCTTTCAGTAACGACAAAATTCCAAACAATTATGATAACAACGACAGCGGTTATATTAACTGTAATAATAACAACAACAACAGTACTAGCAATACGATCACTACACAGCTGTTGCTGCTCCTGCTCCTGCTGCTGCTGCAGCTGCTGCTGCTACTACTGCTACTACTACTACTACTACTACTACTACTACTACTACTACTACTACTACTACTACTACTACTACTGTCGGAATGTATGTCTGCTTGTTTAAGAATATCTACATCATACATTTGATTACAGGAAGACATTCGCAAATCGCATGGCACTTTACAATAACACATTTTTAAGCACATTTTTATATGTTCTCTACTACTACTACTACTACTACTACTACTACTACTACTCTGCTCTGCTGCTGCTGCTGCTGCTACTACTACTACTACTATTATATTTTTCCCCTGGTGTTTCAAAATCGATTGTCTTGCATCTCCTTGAAATTTTTTTGATTATAAGATTGTTCTAAAGCTCTTCCCGCACCCACCCACGCCTCTTTGTCCCTCTCTCCCTTTCGCTGTCTCTATCGCCCTTCCTGCACTCCTTCACTCCTTCGTCTCTCTCTCTCTCTCTCTCTCTCTCTCTCTCTCTCTCTCTCTCACACATTTTACTTTTTTGTATCGTATTGTAGTTCTAGTCACTTTTTGCATGTTTCTTTTTGTTGCCTTATCTTATTTTGCATTGTTAACCCTACTAAGGGCGAGGACTGGATGTAAAAAAAAAGCACATCAGTGCTTATCTATAATCCTCGTAAATAAAGAATTTTGTCTTGTCTTGTCTTGTCTGTGTCTGTCTGTCTGTCTGTCTGTCTCTCTCTCTCTCTCTCTCTCTCTCTCTCTCTCTCTCTCACACACACACACACTCTCTCTCTCTCTCACTCACACACACACACACACACACACACACACACACACACACACACACACACACACACACACACACACACACATACATGCACAGATACGGGCGCAGGATAGTAGTTGAGCTTGTCATGCAACCAAGGTAGCAAGCAATTAATAAGTATGCAAAATGAAAGGAATAAGTAAACCAAAAAAAAAAAAAAAAAAAAAAAAAAAAAAAAAAAGAAAAGAAAGGTCAACACTATGTAGTAAAGAAAGTAAGAATAAACGTTCGCCGAGTACATACAAGCCAGATGTTTGTTTTTTTTTAAAGGACGCATGGACACAATAATGCTCAACTGTTAATTAGTGATGAAAACAGTTAATATTTCTCCATATTACCACCCCCGTCTGCTCTTATTTGTAGTTCTTTCTCAAACAGATAAAAGAGATTTATTGGGGTTCCGTATCTGAGTTTACTGATGCACATTTTGTCAACAATACTCAAATTGCATACATACTTTATGTCCCGACTGGTCAACCCCACCTTCCTTTTGGAAACCCCAGCAAAATATCTGAGACGTCAAATTTTATTCTCACCTTGGGATCTACATTTATTTTGCCCCTCCACAACCTTTCACGAATCCTTTACCCTTTGACATATTACGAAAAAATGCTCCACGTGACGGACCCTAGCTAAACAAACCGTACCTTTGTTGTCTGCGTAATTCCATTCTTATTGAAAATAATGCTAGTATGATATGTATTATGAAAAAGTTTCTAGACAAGTTCTCTTAGCCTTGACTCTTTCGATGCAGTGCAAACAATATTCCACCGCCACTGTGTCAGTGTGACATGGAATTTTATCGCTCCAAAAATTCACACAGCACGGTTCAGAAAAAGATTTGTTAACCAAATGTAATCTACAGTTTTTAACGGTTTGTATTGTTTTATTATTACATAGCAGTTTATTTTCATTTTCTGTAAGGACGTTACTGGGAGGAGTTTTGTACGCCCAAAACTGACGCAATGCTAACTTAAACACATTGTATTCTAGCAACAGTTAAGGAAGTTTCCTATCTTGTATTTTACCTATTTAACAGACAGTATTGTGTAATCACTTTGAATCATATCACCAAAATGCACATTTCCAGGGTAACCAATGTTTGAAAAATAAAAACATTGCATTTATACGCAATTTCTTTGTTGTTCCATAAGACACACTCAATGGTTCTTCTAAAGTTTCCTTGTTAATTCTAGTTCATGTACGCAAGGCTTCACTCCAAAACGAATTGAGTTGTATAACTTCTGTTTTAAACTTTTCCATAGTACAGTTGCTTTCAGACAGACATAATCTTTGGAAATACTGTGCAGCTGGAATACAAAAACCATTTTTCAGATTCTGTAACATAACACAGCTGAGTCATCCAATGCAGTAGGAACATTGCTGCAGTATTTTGACGTCACCCATTTTTATGCCTTCCTTTTCAAATTCAGTTTGCATACACATCTACGAACCTTTTCAAACGCCTTGTTGTTAGTATTCTTTTTTTTTTTTTCGTTTCCAAAGGAAACGGGTTTTCGGTTTTAATTTGTAGTGAGTGCACACGGAGATGTGTTAAAATTGAATAGATTGTAAAGCATATGGTGTTTCATGGACGTGTGCTGTACAATTTACATTTCCTGAAAACACGCGAGTGTAAAAAGACAGTAATTTTTTTTATTAAAAAGCGTAATAATGACATAAATCGTATCCGAGACATTCCACGAGCCACATACTGAAATATACTCTCCAGATAACGGCTTTTAGTTAAAAAAAAAATCAGTTTGTTGTCATTTTTGTTTTTGCCGAATACGTAACAGTTTCTGTAAACGGAGCTCTTGTGCTCTCCGCCGTTTCTCCAGTTTAATATTCCAAGCGTAAAGGAACGGATTGAGTGCTGAGTTCAGTGGCAACACAAATATAGCTATTCCAACGTTGACCTCCATTGGAATGACGACATCACTGGCAGCCAGAACCCCACATAAACCGACAGGAAACCAGCAGAGAAAATCAGACACAGCAACAGAGAGGCAACGCCTGGCGATAATTGCTTCTTTGCACTGCAAATTCTTTATACCGGCAACTTGGGAATTTGTTGGCTGTGAAGATGTGCTACGTATCACTGACCAAAAAATGAGAAACTGACCCACACCAATTGTGAGAAAAAGAGAATAAGGTTGAAGACGATCATGATACTGAAAGAGAGTAGATGTGACCAGGGAAGTCAGCTCTGGTGATGGGCAGTGGAATACAAATAGCTGTCTGGTGGAAAAACTCCCAATGTGAAGTTACTGGCAGCAGAGGCACTGAGGCCATTGTAAGACCCAGTGCCCACAGGAGAAGACAGGCTCTGTGAGCTGATGTGGCCTCAAACCATCTCTTACTGAATGGAAAATACAGTGCACAGAAACTGTCCAAAGTAATGAAACAAATCAGGAATGCTGAGACTTCAGATGATAACAAGAATAAGAACCCAGCAATGTAACAAACTGAACTAGTTTTCCATATAGCCTGTTTCCAAATGTAACTACCAGCATAAATCCAGTCTGCCACGCTGATGAAAACTAAGTACACTCCCATTAAAAAGTCAGAAGCACATAGGTGAAAAATGAATACCAAAACAGTCTTGGAGGTTTTTGACCAAAAGTAGATGCGATAGACCAAACCACATAAGTTTCCTGAAACAGCAAGCAAAGAAAATACCGCAAAAGCACAACGATAAGCAACCGATTTGAACAAGTTATCACATGATGATATTCATCAGATGGAGCCAAGCATTCGCCTCGAAAATTTTCTGGTAAAACAACAGGACAACATAATTTGAAGTTATCTGCTACAACATGCATCAGCTTTGTCATGTGTTTCAGAAAGTCTGGAGTGAAATCAGTGATAGGGCAACCCTGTAGATTCAGAGAGAGCGAATGTTATGAAAAAGATGTGTTGCCTGCAGTAGCTTCATTTCATTCCATGATAAGTCTAACATTTGTAAGTACGGCATAAGAGCTGACAATGTGCTCAAGTTCAGAGAATTTGCTTGGACACGGGATATATTAAAGACTAGTGTGATGGATGTGGACTGTGGTTTTGAACATAAAGAATTCTGTTGGATATGGGGTTACCTGCCAGATTCAATATCCGCAACTGACTCATTCCTGAGAAGCAGCTGAAATTGACAGAATAAGCAGATTATCACTGAGATCCAAACGGTGAAGATTGGGTAAAAAGACTTTTGTTAAACTTGTCAGTGCGCATGACTGTACACCCAGGTGGATCAGCATGATGTTATGAACAAAGTCACTCATATGCATTCCACTCCCAGAGGCTTCAAGGTAGCGCAGCTGTGGGACAGAGCTGCTGGCAAAAGTGCGGTTGCAGGAGAAGGCCAAACCATGACAGACACATGATTCAGGACAAATGAAGTCACACACCAGTTCATCGTCATGCAGTGGACAGTGGGTATTCCATCGCACAGGTGATCCACATGCAAACAAATTGTTTTGTGTTTGTCACGACAACGATAAAACCCAGGGCAGGTATTGTAATTCTCACAGTCAACTTCGTCTTCATGACTCGGACAGTCAATCATGTCATTACACCTGACGTACACAGGAAGACAATAACCATCATTGTGGCACTGAAAATGAGTGCCCGGACACTGTGTCATGTTTTTGGGTAGACGGGTGATGGTGAACCCTCCAGGTTTGTCAAAATTGACCACAGCTGGGGGGCTTATTTCGTAAAAGGTAATGTCGTAGTTACAGTTTCTCTCATCGTAGTTTGTCAGGCAGTCCTTGAACCCGTCACATCGTTTACCCTCAACTACACACTGAAAAGAGACAAGAACATGTCTTTATGTGAATTCAGAAACTCTAACCAACAAGCATAGACACAACAACAACTACAACAACCGAAAACAGATCCTAGGTATTAAAGTGTAAACCGTGTAATTATTGTATAGAAAGCTGATGGACAATGGTAAAGCCAGCTTTCATATTCGATGTTAAAACTTTTAATAAATAAAAAATTAGGTATCCACTCAGAAATTACGATTTAATTTGTAAACAAGAGTAAAAAAAAAAAAAAAGAAAAAAAAACAAACAAATTACAAAACAAACACAACGAGTTTTCATTAACTGAGTCTTCTTCAGGCAAGACAAGTAACACTGAAGACAATGGAAACGAAGAGTGAACAGACAGTCACTTACTCTTTGAGCTGGGAGCAAAATTTGATCTCGGTTGAATGACTAAAACTATGGAGTGGAACTGAGGTTGAAGTGATAATTCTGTAATAATAGTAAATAATGACAATCATCATCGTCATCATCATCACCAGCATGGTAGTACAATCGTATGAAGATAATACTGACAATAATGGTAATGATAATGATAAATGTAGTAATAATGACAACTTTAATAACAGAAGAAAAAAGAGGCAAGACAGGAATGAGAGAGGACAGTTACAATAATATGTGTATAGAAGCAGCAGCAGCAGAAGCCACACCAACAATAATAATAACAATTATCCTCCTCCTCCTCTTCATCATCTTCATCATCGTCATCATCATCATCAACATCATCACAGTAATGCGAAGAAAGAAGAAGAAGAAGAAGAAGAAGAAGAAGAAGTAGCAGAAGAAGAAGATGAAAAAAAGACAGGAGAAGAAAAAAAATTGAAGGATATAGAAGATGTGAAAGATAGTAATTTAGAATCCACGAAATATACTCACAGTTACAATAGACATCACAATCACATCATAACATAATGATAATGATAATAATGATACTGACAACGGGAAATGTAGTAAGATAGAATTAAGAAATATGCAGATGCATAGAAATTTAGAAAATACACGTGGAATAACGTTTTGCATATGGTACGAATGATGAAAGTGTAGATGTTGATAATGATTATAAGAACAAGTATAACAACAGCAACAGCAACAACACTGTTAATAATAATAATAATAGCAATGATGAATCATTGTCTTTATTACTACTACTACTAATTCATCATTATTATTATTTTACTACTACTACTACTACTACTACTACTACTAGTGCAACCACTGCTACTACTACTACTACACAGCACAACCACTGCTACTACTACTACTACTGCTGCAGCTGCTGCTACTACTACTACTGACAATGACAACAGAATTAATAATAATCAACAACAACAACAATAACCATAATGATAATCATTATTATTATCATTACTATAATGGGTGGAAAGGGTTAAAGCTGATTAATGAATGACGATGTGGAGCAGTCTTCTGTATGCCTTCATTTCAAAGGCATCCTTCTGTCCAACTCTGCTGTCAAAGTCCAGCTCTGGTACCCATAAAGAAAGATTTAGAGGACGAGTGCTTTGTATAGCTGGAGTTCTGTTGCGAAGCTGATCTTGTTGCTTCTCCACAGCTTTGTGAGCTATGCAATAACTGATGTGGCGTGAGCTAATCTGACCTTGATTTCTGTTGAACAGCCACTGCCTTTTGTGAGTGTGGAGCTGAGGTATTTGAACGCTTCCACCTCTTCCAGCTTTGGTCCGTTCATTGTGATGTTTACGGTCTGGTTTCCATTGCTGCTGTTGACCCTCACCTTGCTTTTTTCTGTGCTGATTTCCATCCCATATGCACTGGCTCGGTCTTCTAGCCTGCTGGTTAGGTCTTGGAGTTCGTTGAGAAGTTCTATGTCATCAGCGAAGCGCAGATCGCTTATAGGCCTGCCCCCAACTGACATGGTAGTGATGAAGTTTTCGAAGGCCTCGCCCATGATATTGTCAAAGTACAGGTTGAAGATGATCGGACACCAACAGTTGTATGAAGGACGTCCCTTATTTGGCTGTTCATGAGCACGGCGCTGGTTGCCGAGCTGTACAGTGCCTGATGATCCAGACCAGCCCTTCCTCCACATTGAAATGTCTGAGGATCTGCCACAACACGTCATGCCAACTCAATTGAAAGCTCTTTTAAAGTCTATTAAGTTGTGGAAGAGGTCTCTCTGGTGATGAAGGTGTTTCCTGAATGCAAAGATGTTGCCGTTTTCTCTGAGCAATATGAATATTTTATTTGCACCTAAAGAAAGTGACAAAACTTCGAGCAAGCTCACAGCACTGACAGGTTCTTGCCCTCTTTGTACTGTTGTCTGGCGCGCCATCAGCAGCCCTGGCGCCCTCTTCAGGTCCCTCGTCTGACCTCTTCTTCCTCCTCTATGTCAGGAGAAAGGGGGCGACATCTAACAAGTGACAAGGTCCATAACTCTCGTATCTTTTGTTGATTGTGTTTGGACGAGAGTGTGCCTCTACGTGACAAGTGTGATCGAGTGGAGTGTGCATTTGTGCTTCCTTCACGCCGTTGAATCCCCCTGACAGCAACTTATCTGGATGTGTTTTCTGTTCAGTTTGCTGAAGAAAACGATCTGTGATGTCTATTCTACCCTACCATAGATCCTCCCCTGTTGTGTTTTCTTCCTGTATATTTCACACTCGCAACCAGCCGGAGTATGTGCCTCCTGCAGCACTTAGTCATTCTGTGGTCCTTGCCATCAGAGATGTGGGCATTGGTTTTTACCTCCCGTATATTCAAACTCATCATGAAGGACGTTGGAAGCAGAATAGCATTGGTGTTGTGTTTGGTTTTAAACGAGTCATCTTCATTGATCATGCAAGCACTGTTACAGCGTAAACTTGAACAGTTTGTTTTGTGTTTCTCTGTTCTGTGGTTTGTTTTTTTTTTTTACTCTGACTGCCCAGCTCATTATCCTTGGTTTATTCAGCTGGCTGTCAAGCATCTATTTCTAACAGTAGTGACATTTTGTGTATAACTACAACTTTGCTATGCAGACCTGGCAGAGAAGTCAGGTGTTGAGATCACCGCGCACCTCTCGCTTCATTTTCCTTTTCTTTTTGTTACTGGTACATTGTGTGGCGAGGGAGTGGGGATGGGGGTGTGGGGCGTCTTGCCTTTCTTGTGTGAAATTCTACCCACATATCACCCTCATTATCACTTTTCCATTCGGCTATGGTTCTTTTTAATCGTCCCAGTTGACACTGTCACTGCACCTTCCTTTGGAAATGTGTCTTGCTGTACCGTCCTCCACCAAAACAAGAGGAAATAAACTTTCTAAAGCAATTTCATTGAACCGTTCCTTGACCGTTTAGAATATGGCAGGCTGTCTACTGATTGTTGATAGGTTATTTTCATTTTGAATCACCTTCCAAAGTACTCGATATATATTACCATGTCTCATCACAGTCAGTCAGTGACTGAGCTTAGGTACAATCGTGGCCACATCTTCGTGGATGTGTTACACAGATGACGGTCTCCTCAATTCGACTGTTGTTGTCAACACTCTGTCCACCGACCATCATGGTGTGATATGTCATCGGAACATCATCTGTGCAGAAATTTCCAGCCTCAAATTCCTTACTCAATAACTTTCTTGTCAACACGCGTTGCTTTGATATTGTGTTTGTTCCATGTTTGTGATCTGGTAAACTCTCTCTCTCTCTCTCTCTCTCTCTCTCTCTCTCTCTCTCTCTCTCTCTCTCTCTCTCTCTCTTCCCTGAAATGTCAATCTTTAATCGAATACAGAAAGGTTTGCAGAGTTCTGAGTTCTCTTCCCTTCATGGCAAGACTTTTTTCATCTTCCTCCCTTATTCCGTCCGTCTTTCACTTCCTCACACATTATCAGCCTCAGAAGTGCTCTGAACAAGAAGAGCACATCTTCCAAGAAAGTAATTTATGCGGCAAACCGGCAATCTCAGTGGGGTTGAATTGTCTATGTAGTCCTGTCACCTGGACTTTGGCAGTCCACTTAGTCTGTTGCCACTGCAATCATCTGCTCTGCATGGCCTAGATATTCCAGACAACCTAGATATTTTAAACAACAAATAGTGAAGTGTACCCACTGAGGTGATGAAACTGAGTAAGCATTCATATTGTATCTGTTCAACGCCTTCAAGTTCAGAAAGTTACGATGCGTGTCTGTATTGTTCTGTGTTGTGCTCCCATGCACTAGTCTTTAATTGATTACGATTATGTGATGTCTATGCAAACCCTTCATGAAGAGCCTGGCATGCAAATCATAACCTAGAATGATATTTCTTTTGGTACGATCTTCCCAAGATTACAATGATAGGTCATGGAGAAGGACGAAGAAGTTAGTTAAGACTAAAATGGAATAAACAAGAATCTAAAGAAGGACTGCTCCAGCTGGGAATGGAAAAGGACTATGACTGGGTCACATGTGTGGGTTACAGTGAACGGCATGTGACCAATGACAAGATGTGCACGTAAGACAATAAAAGTCAGATTAAGTGTGACGAGTCATATTAAGTAAGGTATGCCTTTTGGCGCAGAGACATAGTGGTATCTGCCGGAACACACTGAAAGAAGAGGGCTCAGAATCTCATACACACTACAGCACAAACCTGTCTCTGTCCACAGGCTATCATGTCTCCCTTGCAGGCAGGATGCTCACAGAAATCTTCGTTACGTCCATCGAAACAATCCTTTCGAAAATCACACACCAGATCGTAAGGCACGAAGTCTCGAGAAAGGTCACAAAAAAAGTACGGCTGTGACAGTCCTTTGGACATACTGCAAGTCGCCCTGTACTTTGTGTTAGTATTCTCCAGTCTCTGCACTGACTTTTCAAATCACAGGCCAGTAATTCATGAGTTAGGTGCTGCATGGGACATATTTCTAAATGAAGATTTGATGTGGACAAGCTATCTGGGAAAGGAAGCGTTACAGGTGTAGTGAAGTTTTGATGGTTGGAACTAGAACAAAGTTCACATACAAAGCCAGCCTCGTAGGTACCACAGCTAGCCCTAGCGACTTGGACCAAATGAACGAGCCAATAAACACAATGTGCATAGAACTCCGTTTGACGCATGGACATCCCATGTAGGAAGAAAACAATGGTACCACTGTCAGAGCGTAAAGTGTTTGCGTACCTGCAAGATTTGCTCCAACGCTGAGATGTAAAATGAGAAACACAAACGCAAAGTGTAGAATCATCTCTCACACACACACACACACACACACACACACACACACACACACACACACACACACACTCTCTCTCTCTCTCTCTCTCTCTCTCTCTCTCTCTCTCTCTCTGTATCTAACACACACACACACACACACACACACACACACACACACACACACACACACACACACACAACACTTCATGTTGTCCTCTTTCATTCGAGTAGAATTAACTTGATCCTGCATCAATTATCGCAAGATTGAATCAACGTGAAAGGTACATTGTCAACCACAATTAATACAGATGCGGACCATTATACAAAATGAGTAGGAAGAAATTCAGTAAATGAAACCTGTCGGCGCATGGAACATTAAGGAGACAAGAACAAAAGCGTGCTGAGCTCGTCGTCTTTGCTATATTCACGAATTCAAGTTTTCGCTTAATTTAAATAGAGCAGTACCTCAGTGACTCTGCAAGGTTTGTTGGATGACGTAGTGAACCCCAGTCCCAAGATTATGTCAATGGTTCACAAATTTTGAAGCGAAGATTTAGAAAAATTACGGTATGCAGACGTACACAGCGAATGCGTGCATACTGATTGATTTTAAGTTTGGAAGAGGGGGGGGGGGGGGGGGGGGGGGGGGGGGGGTGTCCATTCATTACCTCTGACATGCTGAAACTGAAAGAATTGTGGCATCAGTTTACAGAGGATATCCAAAATCCTCGGAAAGACTGAGATGCTGTCTTTGGGTCTACACTGGAGAGAGATGCAAATGCTACAAATGAAGAGACTAAAGTGAACAACCTAACATGCCTGGGTGGAACAGCTTTCTCATGGAGATAGGTCTACAGATACTGAGGTGATCGTCGAAAAACTGAAGGAATACTGTGCTTCGTCACCCTAGTATCATTCTGATACCAGCCACAATACGACCATAAACCTCCTGTCGTCATGCCTTTCCATAGGGGAATGGACAAGATATCAACCCTTTTCGACAGCCCATACGTTCAGGGATCAAAAAAGCAGACTATCTCACTTCCTCTCAAAGGAAAACACTGATTTTCTAGCAAAGCTAAGGCAAAAACTGCTTATTTCAGAAATGGGCTCCAGGAGTTTTCAGATAGCAAATCACGACGATACTTTCAGAACCCTTACAAGCGCAGAGAAGACCAGTAACGATGATCAGATACACCCCTGACACGATGACTGGCCCCAGCTTCAAAGATGTTCACGTGTAAATCATATGAACGATAGGAATGATAGATATAGACACTAGATGATTGAAGACGTGAACGTTGGCAAAACAGGCAACAGACACAGAGCTGCCAGTGATCATGAACATGGAGGTAAGTCAGAGGGAAGCGTGTTGCGAAGACACTAACAGTCCTTGTGCACCACCTGTTGCTCCTGACAGTCGCCAATAAAGCTAGGTAGCGACATCTGGGTCTGTACTACCACAGCACAAAGTCTTTGAAGCTAGGCACTGTGACCATCAGTAGTTTTACGATGGAGCAAAATTAGAAGCTGTAGGCTCATACTGTTATCATCGTTACAATTTTAGGAAAACACACTGAGTCACAAAATGAAACAGATGACATGGCAATGAAGAAAGAAAATTAGTTTTATTTCTGATTAGAACACTTCACACGAAATGATTTTAAAATGTAATCTATAATATCTAATGCAAAAAAATAAAATGAATATCATTATTTCTGTGAAATACGGGGATTTTCAATACATTCTATTTAATTGCGATATAGATGGGATACGACAGCCGGATATGGAACAATAAAGAATCCCCAATCAAGTCCACACTCCTCCACTCTCCCTCTCAGACTCCCAGCCATCTCCTTTTTTCGTGTTTGTGTCGT
>JADBJO010005345.1:5000-55000 GCA_016801955.1 Conus betulinus | reverse complement strand
TTTTCTGTGGATAATGCATCTGAAAGTCAGATTTCAACTATTACAAATCAAGGCCGGACCCTTCCAGGCCATAATGAGGATAGAGGCTATCTGGGGATTCTCTGACTCAGTGCTTGATTTGCCTGATCAGATGTTGAGGCAATGGCCTGTGAACGTTGTCCATTTAAATGCCAGACTCACGCAAAGCCAGACTGCTTTCACATCCATCCCTGATGTTTAGTTAAAATTTGTCTGTCTACAAGCCAGACTTCCTCAAAACCAGAATACTGTCACCAGTACCACAAACACGATAATTGCACTAAATCTGATTACTTAATTTACTGAATTACGCTTATTAATTTTTTCATACATTTTTGGTTTCTATTTCTTTGGTTATTTATTCAACGATTAGTTCATTTATTGATATATATTGTTTAATTATTTACTTGTGTATTGTTTTTTCATTTATTTCTTTATTTACAATCTTGTCTGCTGTTGTTTCATGCTGATGAAGTGTACCTTTAGTGGTGAAATGCTTGTATTGATATCCCTATATAACTGGGAGGAAAACACGGAATATCAAATAGGTGTACACAAAATCTTGATATCGGATCAAGTCTAAATCTTTTCCACGACAGCAACTGTACACTCTGTCCGTCGGGTTTCTTCAACACGTGTGTGTTACCCAAAGCTTTATACCAGACACCCTCGACCCCCAGGATTTTGCTTCGAATGTTTAATTAATGTGTGACGTTTGCAGAAATCTTTCATTCTGATATTCATACTGAATTTAACGTGTTTTTTTCAACTGCGCGATGAAATAATTTAGACCAGGGTTAGTATGCTTGAAGAGCTTAACAACTTATTCAAGAATAACCTACCTGTGAGAAGTTGAAGTTGGTGACTATCAACTGTGGCGAAATCAGCACAACAGACGTTTGATCAGTTGAAAGCCTAAAGCAGGCTTACCCAGGCCAGTTTCACACCCTTGGTGACTTCCAGGATCCAGCCCAGCTATACACCAAACCAGGAACAGAACCCTCCATCGATCCCCCGAGAAATGCTCTGTGCACCTTGAAGAACAGCTAAAAGCAGAGCTGGAGAAAATGGTTGAGCAGGGAGTCATCCATAAGGTCAAAGAGCCCTCAGACTGGTGCTCAAGCCTAACCTACTCTGTAAAAAAAAAGACGCTCTCTCCACATCTGTGTTGATCCCCAGAAGCTCAATGCAGCCTCGAAGCAATGTCCCCACAAAATTCTCTACGCTGGGGGAGATCAACCCCAAGTTTGCTGGATCGTCAGCATTCAGCGAGATGGACGCCAAGGCAGGGTATTGGTCAGTCCACCCCGGCAAGCACACAACCAACTGCTGACCACGTTTCCAACGCCCTTTAGTCGTTATTGCTGGAAACGACTCCCCTTCGGACTGCACATATCACAAGACATCTTCCAGGCAAGAATGGTTGAGATACTGGAAGACCTCCCAGGCGTGGCTGCATCACAGATGATGTATGCATGCACGGCAAGGATGTGCAGGAGCACGACGACAACTTCAGGCGCCTGATGGAAAGAGCCAAGCAGTGTGGGCTCGTCTTCAATTCAGAAAAAAATGCTACATACGCAAAGACGAGAGCTCCTTCTTAGGGAATATATACTCCAGTGATGGGATTCGCCCTGATCCAGCCAAAATCCAAGGCATCCAGAGCATGCCAATACCAGAGAACAAAGAAGACCCACAGAGATTCCTTGGCATGATGACATATCTGTCGACGTTCAATTCAAACTTCAGCAAGGAGTCGCAACCGCTTAGGGAGCTGTATAAAAAAGACGTCCCATTCATCATGTCAGAAGACCTCGTCTGCTGCTTCAACAACTTCAAGAAGCTGGTATCATCAACCACATACCTCAAGTTCTTTGACTCTTTGACTCAAAGAAACGGACAATGCTGGAGGTCGACAGTTCGATTAAGTGACTGGACACAGCCATCATTCAGGATGGATACCCGGTTGCCTTCGCATCCAGGTCACTTGACTCCACACAGAGCATTTACCCAAACATCGACCGTGAGATGCTGGCTGTGGTCTTTCGAATTTCACGATTCCACACATACCTCTACGGGAGGCTGTTCAAGGTGACCACGAATCACAAACCACTTGAGATGATTGTGCAGAAGCCTCTCCTCAAAGCCCCACCACCTCTCCAGCGCATGCTACAAAAGATCCAGGGGTATGACTACGAGGTGGAGTACCACAGTGGGAAATCCATGACCCTCGCAGACACACTGTCGAGACTTCTGTCCCAGATGAACAAGACATCCATTGACCTCGACCTCCGTGTGGATGTCCTAGACCTCTGTGAGGATGAGATTGGCTTATATCAGTACAACTTCATCAGCTTCACACCCAAGAAGCAGTATCAGCTGAGCGAAGCCACCAAGACTGACCACCATGCTGAACAGCCTGATAGAGACCATAGTTCATGGGTGGCTGGACAACATCAAAGCACTTCCGACAGACGTCAGATCATACTGGCCATTCAGAGACAAGCTCGCAATCCAGGATGGAATCATCTTCAAAGGACAGGAAGACATCATACCCGAGGCTCTCTGGCAGGACTTGCTGAGGCAACTCCATCAATCTCACCAAGGCCTCGAGAAGACGCAAGTCCTGACCAAAGAATGCGCACACTGGCCAAACATCTCCAGACATTGAGCAAGCAGTCAGGTCATGCGCAACATGCCAGGAATTTGCGAGCACAAACCACCGTGAGCCCCTTCTCCCCATGACATTCCCAACAGCCCTTGGAGAAAACTAGGAACAGACCTGTATGAGATCGAAGGCCACAACTTCCTCTGATTGCGGACTACTTCTCAAAGTATAACATTGTGACCCAGATGAGAAACCATGTCCAGCGAATCCATCACGGAAGAAGTGGAGAAGGCTACCGCCATGTTCAGCCGACCCGACCAGATCGTTAGCGACAACGGGCCACAGTACCAAGGACAACCTTTCAAGGCGCTCATGGACAAATACGGCATCGAGCACGTCACCTCGTCCCCCAGAACGGATTCATCGAGCGCCAATTGCAAACGGTCAAAAAGACCATCAAGAAATGCGACAGGGAAGGAAAAGGTTTCCAGCTCACTATGCTCAACCTCCGAGCCACCCCTGTGGACCCCAAGCTCCCATCAACAGTACAAGTTACAACTGGACAAGAGGCGACAGACTATGAAAGTCAATTATGACAAACCTGCCTCCAGTGACCTGCCCCCACTCTACCCAGGACAGGACATTCACATCTTGAACAAGGAGACCAAGAGATGGGAACCAGGACAGGTGGTGAACAAGGCCTCCACATCTATGTCGTACAACGTCAAAACGTACACGGGCAGACGCTCCGCCGGAACAGGATCGACCTGCGAGAGCGCGTCAGGGGAGAAGAAAGTACCAGCACGTCCGAGGCACGAGACGCACTGACACAGCGAGAGGCCAGCAGACCAAAGGAGATGCCGGTTCCGGACAAATCCAAGTCGCAGGCAGCTAGAGCTTCCCTGCTCCCCAAGTGCCCCCGGACAATCAGATACTCGCAGCACAGAGCCCTCTCTCATGCCGCACCACGCGATCTGGCAGGTAAGTGAGAAAGCCCCTGAGAAACAGGGAAGAGTGACACGGACTGTTCAAACACACACACACACACACACACACACACACACACACACACCACAGTACCGAAACAAGGAAAACACTGTTTTGCTTTTCGTTTTCTTTATTTCTTACATGCACAGGTTATGTGCTAGTTCAGTAACAATCTTTGTGTTCAAGAACAAAGTTATTAGATTTTGCGTTCGATCGTGTCAATATTATTAAAATTAGATCCTCTGCTGAAAGAAGGATGGCCGGGGATGTTATACATGGTACGAAACTGTGTTATAGGAAAGTGCTCCCACGATTATGCTACCGCTTTGTTTGGAGGAGTAGAGAGTAAAAAAGCTAGATCAACACGCTCGGAGTTCTGTCCATTCCATCATCAATACTGTACCCTATCTTCTTTTCAGACATATGCACATTCAAGTATTTTGACTGTTACAGAGATTCCTGTTTCTTACTGTTGGTATGAATTGTCGTTTCAGATGTGCCTTTCACATCTGGAGTCAGTCCATCTTCCCAAATGGAAGAAGTCCATAACACGTTGGGTAAGTGTATTATTTCTCCCAAAATTTGGCACACACACGCACACACACACACACACACACACACACACACACACACACACACACACACACACACACTTGCTAAGTGGGTGAGGATCAATTTGTTACATGCATACAAATCTGTTTCAGGTAAACTTTTCTTTTCTTGTGTTTTGCGTCACCCCCATGTGATTGGCACATCTGTATGTAGAAATGCTAAAGCAAATTGTTTCAAAATATACGATCTTATCCTGCCATTGTTCAAGTCAAGCATCACATTCTATTTCATCATCAAAGTCAAATATGTGATTTGCTAAACTTTGGATTCCTGTTGCAATTATAGGAAACTACAGTCTGAAGTCAAGCATTGAGTCTTTTTTGTCATGATGGTGAATGTGAATGCAGATTAACAGTCACTCTTCATCTCTGTACCATCTGCCCAATTCCTCACTAAATGTACCGTGTATCTTTAAGTGTATTGCCCTCCCCTCCCCTTCTTTCCCCTCCCTCCCCTGATCTAGGGAATAACACTAAACACTATGCATCATGCGAGTGCTGGCTACCATGTTTGTCTGCCTTTACAAAAGATTGACAACTAGAACACTTTTGAGCTGCCCTTTCATGAGAGACCATGTCACCATAATACGTCTTCTTATCTGGGCCCAATATGCTTTAAATTTTGTATGCATGTTGGTGTAGATAAGATGCTAATTAAAAAAAAACTCCACAATTGTCAAGAATGTTTCTTCTTTGTTTTCTAGGTGCAACATCAACAAGGGCCATAGGGCTGAAGACTCGTCTCCTGGTGAAGGGGAAACGTACAGGCAGCAGACACACTGGCAGCCGAGTGGTTGAAGACGAGTCGGAAGAGGACCTCCTTTTTAAACAGTATTTGAGTTCTGAAATGAAAAAGAGCAACGCCTTGTTAGATATGATGAAAGAAAGAGAGATGAGAGAAAAGGAGAAAGATGAGAGAGAGAGAGAGAGAGAGAGAGAGAGAGCGGGGGGAGGGGGGGAGAGAGATGAGAAAAAAGAGAAACATGAGATGGAAAGATGGAAAAAAGAAGTATGTGAGAGAAGCAGAGGAGAGCAAGGCACGGAGTAAATTATGTGTAGACAATTGTCAGAAAAAATGGAGACAAACAAAATGAAGAAGATAACATGGAAACATGTGAACTCTTGGTTCGCACTTGAAGAAACCTTTGTGTTGATAAGTTAGTAATGAGATGGATCGTATTGCAACATTGACAGCACAGTTTCCATAATGTTAGTTGTGGGAGAGGGTATGGCGTGTCATAGTGTTTGAAATATGAGTCTAATTTTGATGGTGTGCATTTCAGCCCTGCATTTGGATATTGGAGACTAGGCAGAAAAAGGAAAGAAAATGTAAACATAAAAGGCTATTAGGTATGTCTGTGTGAACAAAATGTTGAAGATGTAGTGTTCAAATAAATTTAAACATAATATATGCACCTTTTCTCTCATTTAAACAGTAGAACATTTTGTTGCTCTCAACGTTTGTAAGCTTCACTTTAAATAACGCCTTCATCCCTCTGTGTGGTATTTGTCGATAGGTGAATCTGCAAAACAGACACGCAAGCCACTTAGCCACTGACAATGCTTGGGTTATTGCACAGCAGAACTGGCCACTCAGACTGTTCCATATCTTTTGATCTCCCTTGCATCCCTGATGGATCCTCAAGCACAGGCTAAATGATTGCCTCCTACATTTTACACTGTTTGCATAATGATTTTAATTTTACAGCAACTTTTTCCTCTCCACACTTTCGTTTCCTTTCCTTTAACTACCCTTCACAGGCTGCTTTGAGGACGCTGTTGGATTCTTTTTTGAACCCTTGGTGGCGAGCACACCACAGAATTATCAACTGTGGTGTGTTTGTATTTGACGCCAAGAGCACAGATGAAATCAGCCTTGTGTTGTGATGAGCAAGCGATAACAATGTATGTGATTTCAAAAGGAATTACAAAAATGTTCACATGCAGCAAGTAAAGGGCTTTATATTGAAAGTACAGATTCTTGATTTTATGATCTTAATTTGGTAATGCTCAAAACTTTTGTAAATACAAACTTTTGCAAATAAATACGATAATAATTCGTTAATTGTTCAGCAAGTGACTTGTTTATTTTAATGTAGCACTTGCTTTCACATGAAGTAGTTCTGAGTGACTGAAATTTGCGCTGCATCAGTATCACACTCATCCTTCCCAGAGTTATGCCACGCACGCACCACCACCAAAGCAAATTCCGCAAACGCGCGCGCGATCACTCCTTTCACCCAAGGCGCATCAAATAAAAACTGAAAAGTTTTTTTTTGTTTGTTTCCTTTCTCTTCTCCTACGGGAGAACAAATATAACTAATGCATACAATGATCAAATCAACTTATGTCCCCAACCTCCTCTCCAATTGGGAGGGGAAACACAACAAAACACACATCCTATCCATCAAGGAGGTATAATACTTGGTACTGTTTCCCCTTCAACTGAAACATTCATAAAAAACATGGGGGGTTATGTCACCATCCATCATCACCGTATATTCCATTATTCAGTCATTCTTCATCAACACAGGAGAATGTGCCAAGGACATTCTTCATCCCCATGAATCCTCCTTGAGGAAAGGTACTGCAGACGAGGTCCGCCCCCCCGTCCCAGGCTGGGCTCATGTCCGGCACCTCTGCCACCTTCAACCACTCCCACCCATGGCACAGCGGTGAGACAGGCAACCTCCTTGATGCATCAGCCTTGCATAGGTCTTCAATCGCTGTAAACAAAACGGACCAAGCGACTTCCCTGGCTGGCGTAGAGCAAGTGATTATAACATTTCTAGCTGAGTTAAATGACGCGCGCAGTGCTCCCAAGCAGTACTCACCTCGGGCCACTATCCAACAGAACGACGCTGAACAATCACATGATCTTTTTTCCTCTCAATACCCCGATACCGCTGACGTTCAATCTTAAAACACAAAAAACATGTGCACACGACACGTTCACACATCCTGTGCAGATGACAAGCACTCTGTGCTCATTCATTTAGTGCAGGGTTATCATTGTCTTCATCTCCCTACTTTTCATGATCAGGTGGGTTGTAAGTTCCGTGATGTGGCCTGATTGTGCAGCATCACGCAGACTGATTATTTTGCTGGCTTTGGGTGGATCTACACAAAGTCGTCTCAAACAGTTCCACTTTAAAACACCAATGGCCCATACTACCGCTGTTGTGGCAGAAGTTGAAACGCATTTCTCCTTGTGAGTTGGGAACTGGTGTCATGAGCCATCCTGTTTGCATGTAGCCACTGTCTCCCAGAAGGAAGCCTGTCAATGGTGTCTGTTGACGCCTTCAAACTGTTCAAACACTTCACTTTCTCTCAATATTCTCTGGCGTCACGCAACACTGCCTGTCCATCGTGCAACGCAGTTCCTGAACATGAGATCAGTATAAAAAAAAATATCACCTGTAAAATATACATATACACACGTGAAAAAAAAAACTGAAATTACATCAGTTCGTTATAAAAATGACTGTATGCAAATGAAAATGTTCCTCAGCCCACATTTTCATTTGATTTTAACTGCCATGTGATTGAACTGTTAATTAGACAATGTTTGAAGTTGATCTATAGAGCACATTTTCACCTGCGGGTAAAGAGTGAAAATTTTCTTTCTGCTGAAAAGAGGGTTATGTATACTATATTATGTATCTATAGACAGAGGGATAGCACAGGAAATTCCTCATGCAAGTATTAAAATCTCACAAGTTTATGCTTTTTTCAAAAACATGTGAGAACTTTGGAACATGTATGTCAGTGATTTAAAAAATTGATGGCGCGTGTGTTTAAAGTGGAGGTAGGTGATTGTGCTGTGCTGAGGGTGGAGATAATAAGTGAATCTACAGTACAAACATGACCAAAAAAAAAAACAAAAACAAAAAAAAACCCCAAAAAATCCAAAACAACCAAACAAACACAAACAAACAAACAAACAACAACAACAACAACAAAGAGCACAACTGAAAAGTGAAAAATTTCAAACAGCAAGCAAACTACACAGATCAAACTTGATTTTGTTTTGAGTACGTTTTTTGCACCTCAAAGAGTGTAGAATTACTACACAACCATTTGTTCAGAGGCACAAAGGTCCCACTAGGAAAATAAAAAAAATAAAAAGACTTTTGAAGGATTTGTTGTTTTTATCTCCTCTTATTTCTTTTTAACGTTCTCTGTTGTTGAATCTCTATGTTGTTGTTTTGGTAATGAAAAGCTGCACTGTTGCATGGTTGAATTTTGCATATAAATTTGTTTTGTTGACTTCATTATGATCCTTTTTTCATGTTTCATGTTTCATTCTTCATCAACAGAGGAGAATGTGCCAAGGACATTTCTTCATCCCCATGAATCCTCCTTGAGGAAAGGGCTACTGCAGACGAGGTCTGCCCCCCCATCCCAGGCTTAAATGACGCGCGCAGTGCTCCCAAGCAGTACTCACCTCGGGCCACTATATCAACAGAACGACGCTGACGCTGAACAATCACATGATCTTTTTTCCTCTCAATACCCCGATACGCTGACGTTCAATCTTAAAACACAAAACATGTGCACACGACACGTTCACACATCCTGTGCAGATGACAAGCACTCTGTGCTCATTCATTTAGTGCAGGGTTATCATTGTCTTCATCTCCCTACTTTTCATGATCAGGTGGGTTGTAAGTTCCGTGATGTGGCCTGATTGTGCAGCATCACGCAGACTGATTATTTTGCTGGCTTTGGGTGGATCTACACAAAGTCGTCTCAAACAGTTCCACTTTAAAACACCAATGGCCCATACTACCGCTGTTGTGGCAGAAGTTGAAAACGCATTTCTCCTTGTGAGTTGGGAACTGGTGTCATGAGCCATCCTGTTTGCATGTAGCCACTGTCTCCCAGAAGGAAGCCTGTCAATGGTGTCTGTTGACGCCTTCAAACTGTTCAAACACTTCACTTTCTCTCAATATTCTCTGGCGTCACGCAACACTGCCTGTCCATCGTGCAACGCAGTTCCTGAACATGAGATCAGTATAAAAAAAATATCACCTGTAAAATATACATACACACGTGAAAAAAACTGAAAATTACATCAGTTCGTTATAAAAATGACTGTATGCAAATGAAAATGTTCCTCAGCCACATTTTCATTTGATTTTAACTGCCATGTGATTGAACTGTTAATTAGACAATGTTTGAAGTTGATCTATAGAGCACATTTTCACCTGCGGGTAAAGAGTGAAAATTTTCTTTCTGCTGAAAAGAGGGTTATGTATACTATATTATGTATCTATAGACAGAGGGATAGCACAGGAAATTCCTCATGCAAGTATTAAAATCTCACAAGTTTTATGCTTTTTCAAAAACATGTGAGAACTTTGGAACATGTATGTCAGTGATTTAAAAAATGATGGCGCGTGTGTTTAAAGTGGAGGTAGGTGATTGTGCTGTGCTGAGGGTGGAGATAATAAGTGAATCTACAGTACAAACATGACCAAAAAAAAACAAAACAAAAAAAACCCCAAAAAATCCAAACAACCAAACAAACAAACAAACAAACAAACAACAACAACAACAACAAAGAGCACAACTGAAAAGTGAAAAATTTCAAACAGCAAGCAAACTACACAGATCAAACTTGATTTTGTTTTGAGTACGTTTTTGCACCTCAAAGAGTGTAGAATTACTACACAACCATTTGTTCAGGCACAAAGGTCCCACTAGGAAATAAAAAAATAAAAAGACTTTTGAAGGATTTGTTGTTTTTATCTCCTCTTATTTCTTTTTAACGTTCTCTGTTGTTGAATCTCTATGTTGTTGTTTTGGTAATGAAAAGCTGCACTGTTGCATGGTTGAATTTGCATATAAATTTGTTTTGTTGACTTCATTATGATCCTTTTTTCATGTTTCATGTTTCATTCTTCATCAACAGAGGAGAATGTGCCAAGGACATTCTTCATCCCATGAATCCTCCTTGAGGAAAGGTACTGCAGACGAGGTCTGCCCCCCATCCCAGGCTGGGCTCATGTCCGGCACCTCCGCCACCTTCAACCACTCCCACCCGTGGCACAGCGGTGAGACAGGCAACCTCCTTGATGCATCAGCCTTGCATAGGTCTTCAATCGCTGTAAACAAACGGACCATGCGACTTCCCCGGCTGGCGTAGAGCAAGTGATTATAACATTTTCTAGCTGAGTTAAATGACGCGCGCAGTGCTCCCAAGCAGTACTCACCTCGGGCCACTATCCAACAGAACGACGCTGAACAATCACATGATCTTTTTTCCTCTCAATACCCCGATACCGCTGACGTTCAATCTTAAAGCACAAAACATGTGCACACGACACGTTCACACAACCTGTGCAGATGACAAGCACTCTGTGCTCATTCATTTAGTGCAGGGTTATCATTGTCTTCATCTCCCTACTTTTCATGATCAGGTGGGTTGTAAGTTCCGTGATGTGGCCTGATTGTGCAGCATCACGCAGACTGATTATTTTGCTGGCTTTGGGTGGATCTACACAAAGTCGTCTCAAACAGTTCCACTTTAAAACACAATGGCCCATACTACCGCTGTTGTGGCAGAAGTTGAAACGCATTTCTCCTTGTGAGTTGGGAACTGGTGTCATGAGCCATCCTGTTTGCATGTAGCCACTGTCTCCCAGAAGGAAGCCTGTCAATGGTGTCTGTTGACGCCTTCGAACTGTTCAAACACTTCACTTTCTCTCAATATTCTCTGGCGTCACGCAACACTGCCTGTCCATCGTGCAACGCAGTTCCTGGACATGAGATCAGTATAAAAAAATATCACCTGTAAAATATACATACACACGTGAAAAAAAAACTGAAAATTACATCAGTTCGTTATAAAAATGACTGTATGCAAATGAAAATGTTCCTCAGCCACATTTTCATTTGATTTTAACTGCCATGTGATTGAACTGTTAATTAGACAATGTTTGAAGTTGATCTATAGAGCACATTTTCACCTGCGGGTAAAGAGTGAAAATATTCTTTCTGCTGAAAAGAGGGTTATGTATACTATATTATGTATCTATAGACAGAGGGATAGCACAGGAAATTCCTCATGTAAGTATTAAAATCTCACAAGTTTTATGCTTTTTCAAAACATGTGAGAACTTTGGAACATGTATGTCAGTGATTTAAAAAATTGATGGCGCGTGTGTTTAAAGTGGAGGTAGGTGATTGTGCTGTGCTGAGGGTGGAAATAATAAGTGAATCTACAGTACAAACATGACCAAAAAAAACAAACCAAAAAAAATCCCAAAAATCCAAACAACCAACCAAACAAACAAACAAACAACAACAACAACAACAACAAAGAGCACAACTGAAAAGTGAAAAATTTCAAACAACAAGCAAACTACACAGATCAAACTTGATTTTGTTTTGAGTACGTTTTTGCACCTCAAAGAATGTAGAATTACTACACAACCATTTGTTCAGAGGCACAAAGGTCCCACTAGGAAAATGAAAAAAATAAAATGATTTTGAAGGATTGGTTGTTTTTATCTCCTCTTATTTCTTTTTAACGTTCTCTGTTGTTGAATCTCTATGTTGTTGTTTTGGTAATGAAAAGCTGCACTGTTGCATGGTTGAATTTGCATATAAATTTGTTTTGTTGACTTCATTATGATCCTTTTTTCATGTTTATGACTTGTTTCACTCTGTTTCCTTCCATCATTTTGTACATTTTCTTGAGTGGAATTCATGATGATCCCCTTTTTTTGTCAAATTCATAATGATTTTTTTTCTTCATGTTAATGAATTGTTAACTTTTTCTTCATTCTGTTTCCTCCAGTAATGTATACCTTCATGCATTAAAGGCTTTGTATCAATGTTAATGATTCAGAGATATCGCTTTTATATGATGATGGTACTTTTCATTTTCTGTTCTCAGTGTTTCACGTGCAACACACCATACATTCCATTGTCATTTTGTCACAATACTAAAGAATAAATGTTCATCAACTCAATATCGAGCATTTGGCTGTCATTATCTAACTATGTTTTTAACTATCCATCTGTTGCTATCTTTGTATCTGATTCTGTCAACCTAGTATGTACATTTGAGGAGGTTGGAGGTGATAAGGCTACTGCATAAGGACAGATAATTTGAAGAGAGTGCACATCCACATTTTTTTCTGATCAGTTGATGTCAAGTTGTGCAACTTGACAGTGCACATATGTTCCGAGACACATTTCACAGAATCAATAAAATGCCTTTATAGTCGTCAGAAGCTGATACTGATAGAACATGGTGCTTTATGAAGGCACACAATACAATAGTTAGGATAATCCGACCCTGTTTAAACCTACCTCCTTCCTCATTCAGAAAAGCATTTTCCGTACACACATCTATTGAACTATATACTTATTCATTTTTTGGTCATATTTGCTATTTTTCTTCCCTGTATGCAAGAAGAAATGAAGACAGTAGTTCGAAATGCATCTGTTAATTACATGACAGCCTCACAACATGCCACTCTAAAATATATAGTTAGACACAATATACACAATCACATGCCACCTAGAACTGTATGTAACTAAGGAGAAAAAAAGGGGGTGAGGTGTGGTGTGTGTGTGTGTGCTGAAGAAATTCATAAATCTTACATAATACTTTCCATTTTAAGAGTTAAGCATCAACACTAATTATATATGGAGAGGGAAAGACTGTCTTCGCCAAGCCAAACCATGGTACTGCAATGGGACTCTGCCATACTTGTGACTTTGTTGATGTCTTCATGGGCAGCTTAGACAATAAACTCATGCAGGATTGCTCAGTCCCTTTGCTTTCCTCTCTGGCTGAACCTGAACGGCGCAAACAGCTTAAATGCCTAGATTGGAGCAGGTATCGAGATGATGGTATCACTATTCTTCCCAACAGTGAGGACCGGGAATACTTCTGCAAACACCTGATGAACTGAATCCGCCAAATATTAAGTGGACTGTAAAATTTGATAGACAAGTAGAATATCTGGATATGAAACTTTCAATAGTTGATGGTGTCATAAAGACAGATGGTTTTTTCCAAACATTCCCATAGTTACCTTCCAAAGAACAGTTGTCATCCTCCTTCAGTGTTCAAGGGTCTTTTAACAGGGTGTTGGCGCCAGGCTGGGAATGTTATGCAGCAAAGATGACAGACTACAAGACAGACTCTGAGAACATGCCAAGTATTTTACAATCGCTGGATGGAAATTTGAGGTAGCACTTGAAAAACTCAAAAGGGGAGCTAACAGAGACCGAGGTGTTCTCATCAGTGAGAGATACAACCCAAACCCAAGAAATTGCCTTGGGTCACTCAGTATGACCCAAGGTTGCCATCTAAAAGACAAATCATTAAACAAAATTTACATATCCTGTATTCCAATCCAAAAACAGGACCATTTTACCTTAAGAAATGCTCATTGGTGCTGATAGGAGAA
The DNA here is from genome assembly GCA_016801955.1 of Conus betulinus. Taxonomy (NCBI): domain Eukaryota; kingdom Metazoa; phylum Mollusca; class Gastropoda; order Neogastropoda; family Conidae; genus Conus; species Conus betulinus. Next base: position 41,342 of record JADBJO010005345.1, on the reverse strand, counting down.
GACGCAACTTGGCAGAAATGTACAAACCTACAGTACCACGTCGCCATCCTCTCTATGGACTCTCGAGCAGACCTGCATTTTTTTGTATGCTTTGCATATTCCAGTGACCTTACTGGGCTAAGTAGCCCATGGGATGGGCGTTACTGGCTCATCAGACAGCACCTCACCTGTTCAACAAAAAATACCATCTACGTCATCAGATGTCAGAACCACCCAGACTCATGGTATGTTGGGTCTACCAAGGACCTCAAAAGAAGGTGGGCCAATCATAAAATCAGTCTGCAACAAGAAAATGGCCCAGCGATGTGGGGTTGCCAGACACCTCGCCCAGACTGAGCACCCTGAAGGTAAGGCTCTGCCCTTTCTTTCCATCCATCCCATCGAACAAGTTGCATCTGAAGACAAACTCCTAGACAGGGAGACTTACTGGAAGGCCAGTTTGGGGACTGTCTTAAAGGGTCTCAACTACTGTACAGAACTCAACAGCATGCACAGAATATGTGTGCGTGTGTGTGTGTGTGTGTGTGTGAATGGCATACAAATACCTGCAAAGACAAAATAGGAAAAGTTCTGGTTAAAGCCCACAGACTTAACAGTGTAACTGAACACATGTCCTCTTCACAAGGAAATGATCAATAAAAACAGTGATATAGAGGTCAGTCTGCATGTATGTTTGCAGTCATTTAATCATAGTGCATTACACACGACATTTACACTACAGGCATGCGGTTTTGTGCAGACATATTTCTTGCTTTCATCAAACTATACAGAAATGCACACATTCAACAGCCTACAATAAACACACACTGAATATCATTCACATTCTATATGCGCACTATCTAAAGTACCAATCTGTACATCCTCAGTCAGTAACAAATTTGTTCATTCAGTCTGATTTTCACTCTATCAAACTAAAACGCACTCTTCCAAATATGCCGAATGACACATTGTAATTATTCCTTACCACTCCGCATACCTCCTAATATAACTTTAAAGACAAAAGCAAGCAAGCAAACACACACACACACACACACACACACACACACACACACACACACACACACACACACACACACACACACCTCTGTGTCTTTTTTTACTCTTGCCTGCACATTGATGGAATGGAAATTCTTTCTGTGTTCACATATTCTCGCTCCAGGTAGTCGTCCCCCATTGGGTGCCTGGATTCTCATGTGAGTGCCATCAATGGCACCGATCGCGTTGGGGAATCCGTTCCTTTCTAAAAAAAATCTTTTTTTGTTCGTTCGCTTCTTTGCTGCGTTGGCTGAACAACCCAGTCCGGCACTCTCCACTACAGCGCATCAGTCACCCGTTTTATGGCCTGGCACACAGTTGACTGATACACGCCGATCAGCTTGCTCGCCACAGATGTCTTCAAACGTGCCATTCGCATAAAATCTCAGCGTTGTCATCACTTGTAACAGTGGTGGAAGAGCTCCAAGTCTATTCGCAACTTCAATGTCGGCTGCAATTTCAGCTGTGATTTCCACGATGTCATTTCACCGAAATCTAAACTTTTGATACAGTTCTATATCATCAAAGTTTTCAAAATGGTGCGTCCTGTCTCTGAAAATCCTATTTCTGCGCAGATTTTGTCTATTTTCCGTCGATAAAAGATTATGGCCGCCATTTTTGTTCCGTGTTTTCCGATCCTTATTCGGGCTGGAAAAGACCACGTAAAGTTATTCCCAGATAGGGTTTTAGGAATAGCCTATTTGGCTTCAAGCATGCCAATTTCTGCCCCTATTCTTTTAGAAAATTAGGTATTTCCTGCTAATCCCAAATAAGCTCTGTCATGCATACCAGCCCAGGTAGGGATTGAAAGGAGTAATTTATCCGATACGAGATGAATAGCTTTCTTTTGTGATGTATATTAACATAACCTTTTTTTTTTTCATTAAATGAAACGCCTTTTGGAATGCAGTAGGGCTTAATTTTATGTCTGATCGTACATTCCACGTAAAACGTCTACCTTTTATTCTCGTTTTGATTGTGAGAATGGCTTTTCGCTTGCTCAAAAAAAATGTTTGATAAATTTATCCTTAAAAAATGCGCCTACATCGTTGTATGTGATTACTGGAACAGCAAAACATTACATACTTAACAAGATTATTCTGGCTGTGATATAATTAATTTTCAACACAGAAGTTATTCAGATACATTAATAGAGCTGATGATTTGTATTTTATATTATAATAGAACATTTCTTTTGATCATGTTCACTATTTTACTTTTGTGTACTGTGAGCGATGTTTGTAAAGGCAGACTACAGCACCACTATACATATACATCAGACTGGATGTATTTTGGCTGACTTTGTCGTTATGTTCAACTGATTTTGTTGTCACTTGTTCATGTCTACAGTGCATTGTTCATATGGATCAATTACATGTTGTCCTTCAAATGACCTTTTCAAATGTGGATAAAATTCTGTGTGATAAAAAGAAGTAAATAACTTGCAAATGAAAGAAAATCATGTTTTGAAAGATGTAAATGCACCTTAATAATTTATTTTTTTTTATAGTCTGTGTAGTCAAGCAATGCAGAAAACATCGATGTTGGAACGAATTAATAAAAGTTGATCTGAACAGGTCTGCTGATGAATTTTAATAATATTTCAAAGAATGCACTTTGCGCATGATGCGTAAAACAGCTTTGGGGATAAGTGGATGATCAAGTAGTTGTTACGACCAAGAGTATAAAAACAATCCGAAAGAAGTTGTAAAACTATTCAGAATTGGTCCTCACTTATGCAAGGTTGGAGATTATCTTGAATATTCGACTACCTACAAGAGAATCCATTAAAGCGAAAAAGAGAACAGTTCACTGTTAAATTGCTTGAAAAAATGTAACAACTATGAAGACTCAGAAACAGGTTTGGATACACCATCTACATAATCTCTAGCGAAAGAAAGAAGATTAGAAATTATATATCATGACATGATATCAATGGATGCATGGCTGCGCCGTTTTTTAGATTTGTATTACAAGAAGACGTCATCAACACTGATATTAGTAATTTACTACAAGATGATGCCATTAACAATAATGTGAAACATATGCTTTCCAAAGATGAGATGATTCTAGGTTTTAGAAATGTTAAAAAAAGAACGGAATTCGGTTGACCAGATGGCAATGTCAGTGGACTAATGCTGGCATATAAACTCAAGTACCCCCAACTTTTAATTTTGTGTAGTCGTTGACTTCAGTGAAAATATAGTTCTTGTTGGCTTTCGAGACGACTAGGTCGTCGATCAACTTTTCAAAAATGATACAAGTAAAGACACTTGAAAAAAATCTATATCTCTCAAAGCGATCTGAAACTGAAAGTTCAGACATATGTTAAAGACCTCTGGCAAGATGTCTGGGACACCTAGTTGGATAACGCTTTCAAATTCGTCCAGACCTTGAACAGTTTGTACCATATGCTACAAGTGGGAGTGCAGAACAACATTTGTTTTGCTATTTGAACATAGGCCCCTCCTTTTACACCTACTCGTATCTTTGAAAAGACGAGGAAGCTCTGTGGTGCATTCCATTGTGACGTATCACTCACTATGAAACATGTTCTGATTGAGCTTTGGGACGTATTTTATGTCGTCTTAAACACTTTCCATGAAAAAAAATGTTGAAAGGTGTTGATGTGATGTTTGAGGTCCTGAAGGTGAAAAACATTTTTCATCTATTTTAGATTATGGAATACAGGCTTCTAAAGTAGTTTTGGTGTGTTTTGAGGTATTTTTTTGTGTCATTAATTTCCCTTTATATTTAACATCTGTTTATGGAACTGACTGTGACGTGATGACAGCCCCGATACGGCTCTTCATGGCCAGCTGGGCTGTAGATAATAATAATAAAGAATACTTATATAGCGCCTATTCTCAGCTAGACACAAGATCTAAGTGCTTTACAATCCACACTCGTTCAAACAATGGGCTGCCTACCTGAGTAGCGCTGACTGAAGAGCTGCTAGCTGGTGCTTCATTCAGTCGTTTCCCGTGACATCCAGTTAGTATCATTCAATATCGTTCACTCGATTTTCTTACTTCCTTCATTCTTTCCATTTCTCACGCAGGGTGCATGCTATGTGTAACGTGTCATCCATACCAGCGGCCAAACTGGCCAACTCTTCCGAAAGTTGATGATGGGATTTTACGTGTGTGCAAGATGTTATGCGTGCGTTCATACACGGAACCTCGGTTTATAGTCTCATTCGAAGGAATGTAAGGGAAATGGAGTCAGAACCAATGTTAACTCTGAGGGAGAAATCCCCCTGTACCAAAACAGCCCAGTGGAGATTCGAACCCGCAACCCAGGATTGCCAAGATTACGAGTTCAGCGCGCTCTACCAACTGAGCTATTCCGGTGATGACGTGAATTCAACATGGTGAGCTGGACTAAGTGAATGTGACCTTTCCCTTGACGTCAAAACTGATGTAAAGCACTTACTGGGATGGGTAATTAAAAAACAAAGTAATGTCTTTCACCTCTGTTTCCTCTTATTCAGCTGTTTTGACTCTGCCACAACAGGCTGAAGGAAGCTAACACCAACGTTTGTGACGTCTCTTGATAGTGTTTCAGTGGATTGAATAATTTGTGTTTAATACTTAAAGCTTGTTTGATGAAACCCTTTTTACGAGGAAAGCGCACTGACTGCACTGCTGGAGAAAAAGGCAGTTGTGGGTGAGTGAAATGTGTGGTTGAGCATACAATAGATCTGGTAGTGACTGTTGATTCAGTAAATATCAGGTAGTCAAGAGTTTGGTGGACAAACTAGCTTACTGCTCCTTTCATTTCTCGTACGTGTTTTGATTGTTGGTTGAATTAGAATAGCAGACATTCGGTCCCATTTGGATGTGGAATAGCATCAAAATTAAAAGTTTTGTGTGTTTATGAAATCCTGAATAAAAACATTTGAACAGCTCTCAAAAGTTAATCAAAAGTGGTATAACACTGTACTGTAGCAGGTTTCACTAACCTTATCTATAAGCTCTACTTCCAGACAAATGGAAGCGCCATATCCATTCAGATGTAATTCAAAGAAAAAAGGCTGTTAACTTAAAAACAGATCAGTTTCAGTCTTTCTCCGCTCTGACAGTTCTGCAATAAATCTCAAAACTAGATGTCTGCAATTCCAACATTTGAATAAAATGATTGATAACGTACTCTCGGTTTGATTTAAGATCTTGACAGGTGAAAGGCCGCTTGGCGTATGTGAATGCGCGCGCATCTCTCTCTCTCTCTCTCTCTCTCTCTCTCTCTCTCTCTCTCTCTCTCTCTGTTGTTTAATATCCTGTTGTAAGCAAAGCCATCACTCCCAGATGGAAGATGATGTGAAGTGTCCCTGGGTTCCATACCTTTAAACACATTTTACAGTCAGAACAGTCTTCAGCAACAGTTACTGAAAAGGCACTCAGACTTTCTGTCTAGGTTTATAAGTAGAACCTTAAGGTGAGAGTCAACAAAAGGCAGTTTAATTGAAAAGCGCTCTTGACGAATTTCTTATGTGTACTGTATGAGAGAAGGCGACGAACACTTGATCGTCTATAGTAAATCATGAAAACACACCAGATCAAAAGCGCGACTTTTCGACATATTCGCTGCAAAACATTAAAATGTGCGTAATTTGTTATTGTAGATGATTTTTTAAATGTAACCTGTTTATTCGCCAAGTATTTTTGAGAAATTATCATCATCAGCCTTTAGGGTTTTGTGGTATCTCCACAGTGGAATGACCAGAAAGGGCTCAACGAAACACATCATTCTGCCAAGTTTGAGCATGCTAGTGTTCATCATAATTGCTAAGAGAATGCCACCATGTACCAAACACACGAATACAAACACATATAAACACACACACACATATCCACACACACACATACACACATGCACACACGCACGCACACACGCACGCGCGCTCGCACTCACGCACTCACGCATTCACACACACACACACACACACACACACACACACACGCACACACACACACACACACACACACACACACACACATACATAGCCAAAACTGTGTGATCAGTCCAAAAACAATCACTTACGCCTGTTATGAAGAAAAAAATCGAAACCAGAAAATAGATTATCAAAGACAAAAGAATGCGGGAAAAGGTTGAAAATAAAACCAAAATGTCATAAACATCTAAAAGAAAAGAATAAAGGACTTGCACCTATCTTGGCCAAGAGAGTGGAAAAGTTTTTGTTGAGATGGAAAGCAAAATGGATGGCAGGAAGTGGAAATTATTCTTCACATTTTTTGTAATCTGAAGAAAAAAATAACAACAATAAGCGGATGACGAAGTCAACAACTAGAGATGGATTTATCATGAAGATCAAAAAGATATCATGATAGAAGTCACTAAGAACCATGAAACATCGGAAACATTCAGGATTATATGGAGCTAATTCAAAATTCTCCAAATTCTTTTGCAAACAGGAAGGACCTTTCATGATGAGATCTCTGAATGAGGCGTATATAGATGGTCAACTATCTACAACACAGAAAGAAGGACTAATCATATGTATTCCAAAGATGGTTAATCGAAAAAAATATTTTCAAACCTGGTGCCACATGTCTCCCAACTGTAGCTTATAAGACAAGATCATCATGCATTTCAAACAGACTTAAGAAAGTGAAGTTCCGTTAGTATTAATTATTGGAGATCATACTGTTTCCGTGGCTTATAAATTAATTGGTATAGACATTAGACAAATATATGACCTAATCAACTACTTAAATGTGAGGAGTTTTCAGGTATATAATCATTTAGCCTGCAATTCTTTAAATTGGAGAATTACATTCAAAGTCTTGACAGCGTATGGTTTTGAAGGGAGTATCTGTCACTGGATTGAAACACTGCATTTACAAGGCATGAAATCATCTGTTATTGTTAAAGGAAATATTACCCAGTGGTTTCAGACAGAGGGAGGATGCAGACAAGGAGATCCTATTTCCCCATCCTTGCTTATTCCTAGTGTAGAACTTATAGCTATTCTGGTAAAAGATAGTTGATAAAAAATTCGTATTGCTGATATAGAAATATGCAATTTATCAGTTTGCTGACGACACTTGTAATGTAATATTGGAGATGACCCCCTCGTTTAAACGGACTATGCACGTACTTGACCAGTTCAGTGTTGGGATGGCAGATGAATAATGATAAATAATGATAAATATAAACAAAATGGTTAGGGAACGGAGAAAAAAAAACCTGATAAGACATGTTGTCTTCACCCGAAAAATATATGGAATTTTCGATTTAAAAAAGTTTGGAATGTGGTTTTATACTTGATGAAGTTTTGTGAAATAATTAAAAGTCAATAAAAAAATTTTTTAGACGTCATAAGTTTACTTCAAATTTGATCACGAAGAAATGTTACTTCAATAGCATATGTGGCTATTCTGAAATCCTTTCTTTTGTGTAAAGTAAATCGAGTTATGGATTTTGCTTCTGGATCTACTAGATAACGTTACTGAACAAGATCCAAAATAATATTTTCAATTTTGGAAATCAAAATGAAATCATTCGAAAGATTTCTACTAAAACTATGAAACAAGCTAACATAAGAATATCTATCTATTGATCTATCTACCTATCTAGCTATGTATCTATCTGTTTAGCTCTCGATCTATCGATCTCTACCTGTCTGTCTGCCTGTATCTCCATCTGTCTCTATCTATATCCTTCTATCTATTTATATATTGGTCTGTCTGTCTGTCTTTCTATCTACGCTTGAAGACTCTCTTCAATACGAAAACCACAAATCGTAAACGAAAACACGTAGTAATGCAAACATGTCTATACCTTGAAAAACGAATATTATGGACCAGCTTTTGCATCTAGATATAAGAACATAAAGTCATTTTGGATACATACACCCAAAGTACGAAAAAAAAAAATCATTTACACTTTGCAGGTAACCTAAGACTTCAAAAACGAACATTTTGTTGAACCAGTATGTTTTTACAATGTAAACATGAAAATTGGTAGTGTAGTAAGTTAAAACGATGAGCTGATTAAACGAGGGAAGTATGCCGTAAAACACATCCTTGAAGGAATTGTTGAATTTCTGACACATTATCCATTTAAAATTGATCCCGACTATCAGCCTTATTTTGTCATTTTTAGTAAGTTGCCATCCACAATTAAAGAATTAGCCAGGAAAAAGGAATTAAACCGAAATATCAACAGTAACACTAGCGCCTTGGACATGCCTATTCCATATCGACTTTTCTACAGCATAAGAAATAGATTGGAACTATTGTAAAGGTTTTCTCACAAACCGATAACAAACCATTTTTTTTTTCAATAGTCAGAACAATTAAGTGCGGATATTATATATGTTTTTTTCACAGATATATGAAAATGACAAATACCTAAAATTGAAATGGCCAGAGAGAAGAATTGTTCATAGGATCCTTGCAACTAATGTCGTTTTAAATGTGGGAATATTTCTCAAAATGAATTGCTTGCTCTGTGTGTATGTGAGTGTGTGTGTGTGTGTGTGTGTGTGTGTGTGTGTGTGTGTGTGTGTGTGTGTGTGTGTGTGTGTGTGTTGTATATATATATATGAATTATCTAATTATCGACCTATATTTCATTACAATGCATTGTGCATTGTAATGAAATATAGGTCGATAATTAGATAATTCATACAGGTGTGTGTGTGTGTGTGTGTGTGTGTGTGTGTGTGTGTGTGTGTGTGTGTGTGTGTGTGTGTGTGTGTAGTAGTAGTAGTAGTAGTACTTTTCTTTAACGTCTTTTCACTAATGTGATATTAGACGAAGAGAGAGAGAGAGAGAGAGAGAGAGGAGAGAGAGAGAGAGAGAGAGAGAGTCTTATGTAGGCCTATGCATGCATGCTGGAATGCGTGTTTAAATGTTGTGTGCATAATATAAGACAATATTAATAATTCAGCATTTTCACATTAGAGTAACTGTCTAACTGGACTACAAATTAAAGAAAAGATAACTTTAAAAGCGAACTCTAAGTTAAGGAAAATATCCGAAGAGACATGCCTGATAATGACGTGGTAAGTATGCTTGAAGGGGCAAAACAACCAAACAAGACATGAATGCTAGTTAATCTTTTCTCGCCACAAATACATTTTGCGTTATTACTGTACTTGGTTTTTTTTAAGCATCAAGTTTTATTCTATAGTATACAGAAATAAAATTTCTGTATTGATGCAAATACTTATTTTAATATTAGGGTTATAATAAAGCTTTCAAAACATAACAGCTGAGTGTTATTTGCATTAATAGCTAGACCTTGTTGATTGTTTTTGTTTCCTGAATCGATTATAAATTGTTTTGTTTTAACATGTTATATCCCTCTTGTAAAGTAAGATGCAAATATAAAGGCGTCACTGAGTTTTCATTCCTAGCACCTCTTTTTGCTTTTCTGTCAACAAGTTCGTTGCCGAAAATACCACAATGTGAGGGAATCCAACAGAATGTGACTTCCGTTCCTTTGCACATTAATACATGAATAAGATGGCATATTTCCTTTAAAATGGGATTATTATTGAGCGAGTTAGAGAACTTTATAGACTGTAGAACAGACATCGAATCGACCATAAAGACCACTTTAACAATTGAGTGTGGTAAATCAATTAAATAAGATAAAGCCATAATAATGGCTACCATTTCCGCAACATAAATTGATCTGTGCTTTCCAATATAATAAGTCTTTTCCACTTTTAGTGAAGGTATTACAAAAGCAGAACCTGCCTGATTAGTATGTAACAAGGAGCCATCAGTATATACTTTAAGATGATCTGAATATTTATTTATAGTATGCATTTTTACTGTATATGACAAAATATTTGGTTGATCGTTTTTACTAACATCTGTGTATAATCAAGATCAAAATTTGCTCGCTTCCTTTCCCAATCAGGAAGAGAATTAGATGTCGTTTTCAACAGAGAATCAAGACTGATGGCGGATTCTTCCAAAAGATCTGCTGTATAGGAACCAATGGTGGAAAGAGACACAATTGATTGAGCTCTTTTAGGATAATGAGACTCAGGCTTCACAGCAATTTCAATGCTATTCACGTCTTCATTTGAAGAGCATTTAAGTACATATTTCGAAACAGCCAATTTTCTGTATTCGTCCAAGGATAAAAATCATCAAGTTCTCTATAAGTTCGCATAGTAGATGCATGGAAAGAACACCAAGACACAGTTTATAGGCCTTGCTATCTATACTTTGCAATTTTTGTAATAAATATTTAGGAGCACTGAAGAATGCCTCTTGTGCATAAGATAGTTTAGATCTAATCAGAGATGTCACTAAATGCTTTAAGATTTTTGCATCCTGACACCAACTTTGCTGGCTAATAATTTTTTGAAATTAAGGGGTTTTCTCCTCTTTTATTTAAAAGATATTGTATATGATAATTCCACGTTAGTTTAGACGTCAAATACACTCCCAAAAATTTGACTAAAGATTTATATTCAAGATCAACGCCATCCAGTTTGAATAAAGGCAGCTCAGTAGGATCTGCACCATTAATAAATAAAACCATATATGTTTTTTCACTAGAAAATATTAAACCGTTATTAAACATGTATCTACCAAGACTGTCAAGATCAGCTTGATATAGTTTTCTGTAATAGTTTATTTCACGCTTAGTTGTTTTTTTCTTAATGAAGTATTTAACCATATACATAAATCATCCGCATATTGTACTACTGTAACGTGTTTGCTTACATGTTTCGGAAGATCGCTCATCAGAATATTAAACAACATTGGAGCTATTACTGAGCCTTGTGGAATGCCCATTTGCAATGATTTAAAACCAGAATATATATTTTCTACCCTGACTTGCAGAGATCTATTTTGTAGGAATTCTCTGATATATAATAATAAGAGATTGCCACTCAAACCAATTGTCTTTAATTTAAATAATAATTTCATATGCCAGACACTATCAAAGGCCTTTTTTACATCGAAAAAGGTAGCTAAAACACTTTTTCGTCTAGCGAACTGATATTTAATTTGTGTTGTTAATTTAACGATGTGATCAATTGTTGACCTACCTTCCGGAAACCAGCTTGGTTATGTGGAATTATATTATTTTTATTACAGTGGTGAATCAGTCTATTCAACACTATTTTTTTTCCATAACTTTTGAAACATGGGAAGTCAAGGCTATTGGCCTATAACTGTTGACATTTGTAGCAGGTTTACCTTGCTTCAAAACAGGAATAATAATTGACTGCTTCCAGACTTCTGGGCATACTACCACTAGACCAAATTTTTTTTTTAAGATCGTCAACAGAAAATAGATGAAATTATCTGGTAAATGTTTTAACATTTCGTTTGAAATCGCATCTATCCCTACCGACGAAGTTTTTTATTAGCTAACGAAAAAGGGCATCATTAACTTCATGTATAGTTATAGGGGCATTAATATAATGATCATTATTAGAATGTGGCTCATTAAAAGCATTACTTTTTTCTTCTATTTCTCTTTGTCTTCTGCATTGTGGCAGAAGACTTTCTGTGCGCATGCTCTTAGAAAAACTATCAGCAAATGCTTCCGCCTTTTCCTCAGAAGTTGGAAGATTATTATTTTCCAGTTTAACAGGATACTGAGAAGATTAATTCCTTGTTTTACATCTCTAAATTTTTTCCATACTTTCTGAAAATCTTTATAATGAGAGACTTGTTCAGCGCAGAAAGATGACCAATATAATCGTTTTGATTTGGCCACGACCCTATTAGAATGTGTGTTTGCATCTTTCATTTCTTGATGTGCCTTTTGTAATCTTTCAAACAGACTGTTAGGTTCCCCCATTTTTAGGTTTGTCTCCTTTTCTTTTTTCTTTACCTCAGACTTTATTTTAATGTATTCTTTATATTTCAGTTTCTTGAATGTTACAGCTTCTTCGCATTCTTTTGTCCACCACACATTTCCAACATGATTACTGTTTTTGATATTTCCACATTTAGGAATAGATTCATCCGCAGCCAACAGTATCATGTCTTTGAATTTGCCATAAAGAACATTTATGTCCTCACTGGTGTCATCAATCCAATTTACAGTTTTTGATGAAAGAATAGAAGAAAATTTTTTTGCCAGTCTGCAAATTTATAATTATATTTGGGTATTTTGTCTTGTGGATATTTTTCATGCTCACAGATGTTCTTGAGCGAAATTTTGATTGGTAAGTGGTCACTTCCAAGTGTGTCTTCAAGCGGCTGCCAACAGCAGTCAAAAGCTAATTGCGGAGATATTAAAGTAAGATCAATGGCACTGGGTCTATGAGTGGAAACATCTGGGAATCTCGTGACACTACCATCGTTTAATAAACACAAGGAAGAGTCTACAACATTTTCAACAAATCGATTGTTTGTTATTACAGAACAGTCTTTGTCCCAGAATGGACAGTGGGCATTAAAGTCACCACCGACCAGCCATTTTTCAGGAGATGCTTGAAATGAATGTAACCATCAGTATTTCGATCATTTGGTCCTTTTGGCAAATAGACAGAGACAACATTTAGAATGTCATTGTCTTTAATTTTCACACTGGCTGCACAAAAGTATAAATCCGATTGATCCTTTGGAACTGGTGATGGACATAAGGAATAGGCAATGCCTTCTCGGAAGTAAATGGCACAGCTTATTCTTTCCTTGGAATCAGATACTTTATTGTGTACTGGGGGATAGTAAAATTTGGATAATCTTGGAAGCTTGGGTTTGCACACATTTAGTGATTGCAAAATAAGAATGTCATAAATGTGTGTGTGTGTGTGTGTGTGTGTGTGTGTGTGTGTGTGTGTGTGTGTGTGTGCGTGCGTGCATGCGTGCGTGCGAGCGTGTGTGTGTGTGTGTGTGTGTGTGTGTGTGTGTGTGTGTGTGTGTAAAAAACACAAAGATCCTTATCCAATTTCTTTGTGCTTCAGAGACTACTGAATGGAAGGTATGTAACTGATCAATATATTGCATCTATTATAAATAATCTGTTCAAGTTAACAAAGATTGGAGTTGTTTATGTTGTAAAAAGCACAATTAAAAAAATTGTTTGCTGTACCACTCAGTTAACCTTTTCCGTTCGTCGCCTAAACTTTTGCGTACCGTACATCGTAGGCGTGCCGTATTCCATGCTTTCAATGAAGGAGTAACACGCTGCCGAAGGCTATGTGGGCACAGTAACCCATGGTTTCTGTAAAGGCGCAATGCCTTCCTGTGTGCCGTGGGTGTGCATAACCCCACGGTTTACACTAAAAATCAATATGCTGCACTGTTTCATGGACCTTACTGTACTGCCATAGGTGCAATGTAACCTTGCTTTTAGTGATGAAGCTTTCCATTTGTTGTTGGTGCACAGTAAATCGTGTGTTCAAAGAAGGAACAATGACTTTCCTTACATCATGTGAGGGATGTAATTGGCGCGTACATGGTGATCGAGCGCTCGTGCGCGCACACACACACCCACACATCCAACTGTTGGTAAAGAAAATATGGCTTGTCTCTCAACATGCATGTGCATGAAATTACACATCTTCAAACGTGTCACACCACTGCGATTTTCACAAAACGGTGTGAAATGTCTACGTTTCGGTGTTAATCGAGTCATTCTTTTGATCCATTGGAGTATCCCATCATCATCATCCGTACAGTTTCCACAATAATCAAGTTGATTATTCTGATACTTTAGGGGGCAAACGCAAACAAAGAAGGTGCTATTTCAGGAGGCTGAAAGTTCTTGACCTGAATAGATCAAAAGTATCTGATGTTACAGTAGCCTCTGTCAAGTTGTCGTTCCACTCCTGGATGATACGCGGCAGGAACGAATTCAGTCTATAATCGCGAACACACTGAAGACGGTTGAGCTGGTGGGAGTACGCTCTTCTGTCACGTGTGGTTACAGCCCTAAGCTTTGGTTTTCCGTCAGACAGAAGAGCCTTTCCAAAGTCCACATGTGCCAAGCCATGCCAGATCTTATAAAGCATAGCGAGCCATGTATGGATGTAGGCCTACGTAATGACAAAAAAGATTTTTGACCACCGATCTTCTGTGAAAAATACAAACTATCTTTGAGGATGCTCAGAAGATTCCAAATATAGAAGAAAAAAAATAGAACAAAAATCATCAACGTTTGGTCATGGACCGTCTTCAGGACTTGTGACATAAAACAAAAGAAATATATACATATATATATATATATATATATATATATATATATATATATATATATATATATATATATATGCAATGACGTAAGAAAACATATACGTAAACGGACGAATACGCAATGTAATTACGTTTATATGTTCGTGTGTTTAGCATTGTTTCTGTCATGAATGCACTTGAGCATTCGTGACATCATGGGTTGTAATTCCAAACGCACATTCCGGACGGAACTGTCTGTCTAAAACATGTAAGGGGAGTCTCCATACCCACAACATGCAGCGTGAAGGGCTTATCCTTTGTGAGTATGGGTGTGCTCACACCCACGTACTGAGACCTTTTTTTGTTTATTTACTCTTTGTGTTTACGAACATAGGACAAGTTTCAGTTGGTATGTAAAACATAGGTTTATTGACAAAGTCATAAAGTGTAAGGGATATAGATTTAAATGTTTCTGAGTTAAAGAGTAAAAAGTGTGTGTGTGGGTGATTTCACACCCACAGAGCACGGGAAAGGTTTAATGTGTACGTTTCATGCCCATTTGTACATGCAGTATATTAGACCTCTTTATTCTTTGTTAAATGTTTCTTCTACTTAAGATTCATCGCCTCTTTGTTTTATTTTAAACATATATGTGTATAAACAAATCTTAAATGTAATTGATGGCGAGCCGCCAAGAAAACAGATAAACGAATCACAAGACAAAACATGACGCGTTTCGATCTCTTAGGACTTTTTCAGGCAAGATACAAAACACACAGGACAACGAGAATGAACGAGCAAGCAATTATCTCCATTTATTTAGACAAAACACACAGGACAACGAGAATGAACGAGCAAGCAATTATCTCCATTTATTTAGATTTCCAACCGCAGTCACCTCGCATTGCAACTATATATATTTGTATGCTTTCAATTAAAATATTGTTCATACGATTTATTGTGTGGTCACTTACATGAAAATGCACACGACTTTGCTACAACAGTGACTGTCAGGCATCTGTTGATTTCCAAACTGGAGATCTCTCTCTCTCTCTCTCTCTCTCTCTCTCTCTCTCTCTCTCTCTCTCTCTCTATATATATATATGTATATGTATATGTATTTATATATATATATATATATATGTTTATGCACACACACACACACACACACACACACACACACACACACACACATATATATATATATATGTATACAATGGTGTTGCAAACCAACAACAATTTTTAAAAGTGCTCAACCGAGTTGGGAGCGGCATCTGTTCAAAATTTGATCAAAATGTAAGCATTAAAACCTACAACGTTGTTTCTTGCTAGTGCAGTCATCAGGGTATGGAGGGTCTGTGATGTCAGTGTTTTTATAGATGTTCGCTGTCTGCCATCACGTGCAGTCAGTGTTTTACATGTGTTTTTTTTTTTTCTGTTCGCTGATAGGAACTTCCATTTGTGTCTGCAATTGTTAACCATTTCTATCCTGGTGTTTAGGGTCGCTAATTGTGGTTTGCATAATATATATTTTTCTGTTAGACATAGATTACATCTTTTTGAAATGTTATTATATGATGCAGCTTTTTTTTTTTTTTTTTTAAAGATTTTCCAGGATATGTTGTAGTCTATTTTTTATCTTTGAGTTTCCAAATATATTTACTCAATTCTGTTTGATTTTTGTATCTTTCTTTGTTAAATGACTGTTTATGATTTGCATATCTAGTTTTAAATGGTTTTGAGTGATACCTATATATGTTTCTTCAGCGTTCTCTGATTTTACAGTGGCTTGATATACAATATTGCTGTGGAGGCATTTATTGTTTAGAGGGCACTGTTCTTTCTTGGTTACAATTGCAAGATTTCCTTTCTTCACCCTCATTTGTTTCTGTACTGCTTTTCATTTTGTTGGTTGAATCAAAGATGTTTTTGAGATTCGGCGTACATGAGTATGATAATTTGACGTTGTGCCTGTTAAATATCTTGAACAGCTTGTGCTCTTTTGGGAAAGAAGATGTCAGAAGTTTAAAGAATGCTTTCCCTACGTCTGTTTTAACTCTTCCATCGTATGGGGGGTTGTACCATATGATTTTCCTTTTCCTGTTCTTCTTGTGTCTGGTCATATCATTTCCTGGGTCATAGTGTAATTTATAGTTGTAGCCACTTTGGTGTAACGCTTCTTGGTACTCAGCTGCAGTGTTATTAAATACTGTTTCATTACATGACAGATTAGATAATCTCTTGTTTATGCCTCTAGGTATTGCTTTTAGTATGGAAGGTGGGTGATTACTTTTGATGTTTACATAGACAGGTGTGTCATTTGTTTTTTGTATGTTTAAATGTGTATGTTGGTTGAGGTCTAACGTAATGTCTAAATATTCACTATCTTTTTGTTTGCTTCTGTGGTGATTTTTAAATTTTGATCGTGGAAGATTTTGCACAAATCTTTTTTTCTTATTTTCAATGTTTCTAGGGCTATTGCTCAATGCAGCGAGGCCATCATCTCTGTACAGTCCAATTTGTTTTCCAAGTTTTTTTTTTTTTTTTTTTTAATGTTAGATAGCATAAATAGTCCGACAAGTTCGCAGGTTTCGGCACAATCATACGATCCCATGGTGAGATCAAAAGTTGAACTTTTCCTGGTGTTCTTGGTCCAAGTCTCGTTTTTGCTGTGGAGTAAAGTTTTCTTGTATGGGAAATGATTTCCATTTCTAACCCTGATATTTCAGTGTATTTGTTGGCAAATATTGTAGCTTTGGCGAGCAGCTCTTCATCTATAGATGGATAAAAATCTACTACATCAAATGTTATAAAGACTGTATTTTTTGCTTGTTGAGTTTTTTTCAAACCATTGTATGACTTCATATGTATTTTCAGAGAGGTTGAATTCGGTGTTCCCTCTTATGTTTTTTTATGGTTTTCTCTAAAAAATTTTCGCTGATTTTTCCTAATTCGGATTTGGATGGGTTTATCAATCTACATGTTGGGTTGTTCAAAAAATTAGGTTTATGGTCTTTGAGTGTTATAAAAGCTTCTCTTTCTGCTGTTGTCTCTACTCTATCACTTAGGTCCATTTGCTGTACAAGCTCCTTTTCTTTTTTCCTAATGTGATCATATGTAACTTTGTCAGTTTTTTAATTTTTTTTTTGATGTTTTTTTCAAGGGAGTTGTGAGTACTCTTTAGATTCCATTTTGTAAAAATTGCTGGTTTTGTCTGCTTTCACAAATATTTTTTCTATCGTTTTGGATTAGTTTGATTTCGTCTTTTAACGATGTTTGAAATTCGTTGTTTGATTTTTTGAATTCTATGTTAGCTATCATTCTTTTCATTTTGTCTTCAAATGTTCTCATTTCCTCGATGGCTGGTGGTGCTCGCCATGTTTGAAAGTCATAAGTGTTTTTGTCTTCTTTCTTGGCATTGGGGTTTAAGAAGAAGAATGCTTTCCATCTCATGTTTTTGATAAACTTTTTTGTCTGTTCTATCATTTTTTTCATGTAGCATTGTGGTTTGGCGAAAGGTATATTTTAGTGGATTGTTTGAAGTTGATTTTTTATCCATTTAAAATCTGTTGGTTTAGAGCGCTCAACGTGAGGAGCAGTCAAAATAATGGTGTTGCAAACCAACAACAATTTTAAAAAAGTGCTCAACCTAAATGAAAAGAATGATAGCTAACATAGAATAAAAAATCAAACAACGAATTTCAAACATCTTTAAAAAACGAAATCAAACTAATCCAAAACGATAGAAAAATATTTGTGAAAGCAGACAAAACCAGCAATTTTTACAAAATGGAATCTAAAGAGTACTCACAACTCCTTGATAAAAACACCCAAAAAAAAATTACAAAAAAAAAAACTGACAAAGTTACATATGATCACATTAGGAAAAAAGAAAAGGAGCTTGTACAGCACATGGACCTAAGTGATAGAGTAGAGACAACAGCAGAAAGAGAAGCTTTTATAACACTCAAAGACCATAAACCTAATTTTTTGAACAACCCAACATGTAGATTGATAAACTCATCCAAATCCGAATTAGGAAAAAATCAGCAAAACTTTTTTTTTTTTTTTAGAAACCATAAAAAACATAAGAGAGAACACCAAATTCAACCTCTGGAAAATACATATGAAGTTATACAATGGTTTAAAAAAACTCAACCAACAAAAAAATACAGTCTTTATAACATTGATGTTGTAGATTTTTATCCATCTATAGATGAAGAGCTGCTCGCCAAAGCTATAAAATTTGCCAACAAATACACTACAAATATCCGGGTTAGAAATGGAAATCATTTTCCATACAAAGAAAACTTTACTCCACTGCAAAAAAAACGAGACTTGGACCAAGAACACCAGGAAAAGTTTAACTTTTGATGTCACCATGGGATCGTATGATGTGCGAAACCTGCGAACTTGTCGGACTATTTATGCTATCTAACATTAAAAAAAAAAACCTTGGAAAACAAATTGGACTGTACAGAGATGATGGCCTCCTGCATTGAGCGATGGCCCTAGAAAACATTGAAAACAAGAAAAAAAAAATTGTGCAAAATCTTCCACGATCAAAATTTAAAAATCACCACAGAAGCAAACAAAAAGATAGTGAATTATTTAGACATTACGTTAGACCTCAACCAACGTACATTTAAACCATACAAAAAAACAAATGACACACCTGTTTATGTAAACATCAAAAGTAATCACCCACCTTCCATACTGAAAACAATACCTAGAGGCATAAACAAGAGAGATTATCTAATCTGTCATGTAATGAAACAGTATTTGATAACACTGCAGCTGAGTTCCAAGAAGCGTTACACCCAAAGTGGCTACAACTATAAATTACACTATGACCCAGGAAATGATATGACCAGACACAAGAAGAACAGGAAAAGAAAAATCATATGATACAACCCCGCATACAATGGAAGAGTTAAAACAAACGTAGGGAATGCATTCTTTAAAAATTCTGACATCTTTCCCCAAAAGAGCACAAGCTGTTCAAGATATTTAACAGGCACAACGTCAAATTATCATACTCATGTATGCCGAATCTCAAAAAACATCATTGATTCAACCAACAAAATGAAAAGCAGTACAGAGACAAATGAAGGTGAAGAAAGGAAATCTTGCAATTGTAACAAGAAAGAACAGTGCCCTCCAAACAATAAATGCCTCCACAGCAATATTGTATATCAAGCCACTGTAAAATCAGAGAACGCTAAAGAAACATGTATAGGTATCACTCAAAACCAATTTAAAACTAGATATGCAAATCATAAACAGTCATTTAACAAAGAAAGATACAAAAATCGAACAAAATTGAGTAAATATATTTGGAACTCAAAGATAAAAAAATAGACCACAACATATCCTGGAAAATCTTTTTTTTAAAAAAGCTGCATCATATAATAACATTTCAAAAAGATGTAATCTATGTCTAACAGAAAAATATATGATATTATGCAAACCACAATTAGCGACCCTAAAACACCAGGATAGAAATGGTTAACAATTGCAGACACAAATGGAAGTTCCTATCAGCGAACAGAAATAAAAAAACACATGTAAAACACTGACTGCACGTGATGGCAGACAGCGAACATCTATAAAAACACTGACATCACAGACCCTCCATACCCTGACGACTGCACCAGCAAGAAACAACCTTGTAGGTTTTAATGCTTACATTTTAATCAAATTTTTACAAATATATATATATATATATATATATATATATATATATATATATATATGTGTGTGTGTGTGTGTGTGTGTGTGTGTGTGTAGGTCTTAATCCTGAACACTATAGCATGCAATATGCACAGCAAAAGGAGCACTGTGCTTACTTTCTCCACTTCGACATAACCTGTTAAATTCACAAGTTTTGGTCTTCTATTCATTTGTTCTTTTTTCTTCCTCGCCAAATACCAGGGGTGAATTACAGTACTTAAACCATGGCCGATAACAGAGTCTTGCTTGGTATCATCCTAGCGATTTGTGAGCTTTGCAAAAAATTTTCGGCATGGTGAATGAATGCAGTTCCTGTGTGACAAATGGGACACAAGACAACCAATGACAGTACATTGCTACATGTTCTCCATAAAACAACTGAAGTTCTCAGTCCAACCATACAGTTACAGGATATCACACTTACTGAACAAACGCAATACAGCTTAAACCCTGTCACAAAGCAGAGGACCAATGTAAAAGTTACAAAACAGCATAAAACTGTAGACACAAGTAACACCCGAAGAACTGAAACACAGAACGCAACTATGAGAATCACTGGCGTTGCTGCATGTTGGGAAAACACAGCAGTGAAAGAACTCACTGTTGGAAGCTCAACTGTTCACTTCCACGCTCAAAGTCTTTTCCGTCCTCCAAGTGGATTTCGTGTCATCAAATGGGAGTGTGAGTTCGTAGTCTATGCTCAGTCTCACCCAGTTGTGCGTTTTCGAATAAACGAATGTATGGGCAATATTGAGTTCCAATATTCAGACTATGGCAACAGCATCAACAGAAGTTCAAGTGTGATAAAATGCCTGGATTCCCCATCGTTTCCAGTCCTTTATAGTATGACAAACACTGTCATGATCAAAGTGACTGAGAAGCATGCACCAGACCAGCCTTGGTCGTGCTATGGGCAATGTTATGAACGATATAAAGTAAATGCGTCCGTGACTTTGTCGTTTTCTGCTGTGAACTGGTCAGAGAGGCGACATTTAGAACTGCAGCATATTTATTTTTCTCAGTCTGCTGGTAAGAGAATGTTTGTCTAAATCAGTATCTTTTGCTAACTGAGAAAAAAAAAAAATCAAGCTATGAAAGAATAACTACGTTATGCAGTGTAAAGAGCGTATTCGGTGTCAATGCCATCATGACTGTTCTGAAAAAAAGACTTTCTCTCATTCTCTCTCTCTCTCTCTCTCTCTCTCTCTCTCTCTCTCTCTCTCTCTCTCTCTCTCTCTCTCTTCACAAGGTATCTGAATTGTACATATCTATATGCTTTTTCTTAGAGTAAAAAAGATGTAAGGTTATCGACCAGGAAACTTAACGAAACATTCTAGAATGCCGGAACATTTTCTATTATTTGAAGATGTTCAAACATTCATTCACTTGTTTTTAAGTAATCATAGTAATTTCGTGTCGCATCTCGTAATCACAATATTCTAGAATCAAAACTGATCAGGTCCTAAAAGCATAGTTAAACATCCAGTGCGTACCATTTAGAATACAGAAAATAAAATAT
This sequence comes from Conus betulinus, assembly GCA_016801955.1. Taxonomy (NCBI): domain Eukaryota; kingdom Metazoa; phylum Mollusca; class Gastropoda; order Neogastropoda; family Conidae; genus Conus; species Conus betulinus. Next base: position 19,928 of record JADBJO010005345.1, on the reverse strand, counting down.
GCTGATAAGCTCAGCCATTTTCCTGTAAACTGTGGGGATGAAAATACAAGTTAAATTTTTGTTTTGATGTCTTTGGTTTTTGAAACGTTGGCCTGAATCACATGGCAAGTTCTGAGATGATAAAGGGAAGTATTGTCGTGCAGGGTATGTACAAACACCAGACCGGGTGGATCCACCCCATGCTACACTAAGATAAAAAGTTGTGTCACTCTAACCAGACCACCAGATCACCAATCATCTTCTTGAGCCATGTCAGCTGGCGTCTAGGGGGCAGCCAGTATGTCGTAGCATGTCCTGGAAAGTGTGGCTCCAGAAGACATTTCCCCAAAAGCCCCAACAGTACCAGTTCACTTCGGTTCTGTTCCCTGATGGCTTGGCTAATGGAATCAGCAAAGAATATCATATGTCTGTATTTTTGTCCACTGGTTCTTACAGCGCGGTATGCAGACGATTTAGACTTCAGTTCTCTTTTCACGCAGAAAACTTGAAACCTCGTCGAGTGCCAGGACTGACCACCTGGAACTGCTCAGCAGCAGTGTGGCCTGATCTGTTTGAGCACTTTCCTGCGATCTGACCTCTCAGTGTGCAGAGCACGAAGACGAGGCTCGTTGTCCCTACACCTCTGACAAGTGCGGGCTGGAGAAGGTACAGTTAAAAAAAAAAAAAAAGGGGGTGGGGGGGAGGGGGTTATGTGTGGAATATTTTAAACACACTGGCATGATCTGCAGATTGTGAACTTTTGAGTTCCATATTAATCATAAAATTAGACAAGACTTACCTGTAATTTGTAGTGTAATTGAGAATATTCAGGGTATAGTGATGGGAAGGAGCATTCACTTGAAAGATACCGAGTGGGAACATCGCCAGTTTTGGGATGTGGCTGACCTCCTCAGAGTACAAATTAATTAAGGGTGGAATTGAGAAATATTACAGCTGCGAAAGGAGGGCATGTGAATGTCCCTTTCCATAGATATACTCGACACAATTCTAATTAAACTACAATTTACAGGTAATTCTTGTTTAAGTTTATGATTATTTCTCATAGCAGTTGGTTCATCCGCATTTCAGTGAGAATTTAGAGAACAAGGTCAACGCAACAACTAACAAAGGCTGCAGAGTGAGTTCCAACATTTTATTCACAACTTAAACTATGTACTCGCACACTTTCCAATCTTAACATGTGGCTACAAGCCATCAGAATGATGGCATAACATTTTATTTACAAACATTTTTATGTAGGGTGTCCAGGCTTCAATTTTCCCCACGTTATTTTCCTTTTTTTTTCTTCCTTTTCCCACTCTTTTTTCATAGGGCCCCCATCTTCCTCTTTTTTTCCAACTATTTCACTTTTTCGCCATCAAAGACGCACACACATGCATAGTCTGTGTGCTTCTTTATTGATGGACATTCTCTGGGTGTTTTAATGTTTTTAATACAAGGCTTCTGGGTTTTCTAATGTTTGCTGTGCTGACACATTCGCTCTGTGCATCTAACTTTCACACCAAAAGAAACTATGAAACAAAAGAACTAAGTCTACAATATCTGTAAAATGAAATAGACAATGTGCATGCGTGCGTGCGTGCGTGCGTGCGTGCGTGTGTGTGTGTGTGTGTGTGTGTGTGTGTGTGCGTGTGTGTGTGTGTGTGTGTGTGTGTGTGTGTGTGTGTGTGTGTGACAGACAGATGGACAGACGGACAGATAAGCAGGCAGGCAGGTAGACAGACGAAGAACGACAAACAAATTTAAGGAGAATAAGAGAAAAATAGACAGTGAGTCACTCACACACACACACACACACACACACACACACACACACACACACACACACAGGAAAGATGAAAGAGAGAGAAAGAAATGGGACAGACCGCCAGAAAGACAAACACACCCAAATATTTGGGTAATCTAACAAGCACACCCATATTGAGAGGCAGACTCAGGGAGATACTACCAGACAGAGAGTGAAGAAATGGGAAAGGAGATTCGACGCATACACTTCCCAACGGCATTGGTGACTGTTTTTTGTAGAAATGTGCAGTCAAAGGAATTCAGTAGCTTATAAAATGTTTCCAGTCTCTTCAAAAGAAACGTAATATTTTTTACTGTTAAGCTCTTTTTTTCAAAAATGTGTTGTTGCAAAAAGACAGAAAAACTGACTTAAAATGCGTAATCACAGATTTGTTCTCAAAATAAATGATTAGTACCTATTTCCAAAATTCACGGTCTGTTCTTTCAAGTCTTAATATCTTTTCTTTTACGGTTGATATGGAGATTTCTGTCACGTTTTGCATGATTTCTCAAATGTCTTTTGGAGTAAGACACTAGCTGTGTTTTGCAGTTATTTCAAACATTTTTTCAGCACATTGTAGATAAAAGTAGGTTTGTGGATCGAGCATGTTCAACAGTTTAGGCATCGCTCATCATACTCAGTTTCCATTACTTTACCTTTTTAAATGCTCTCCCTTTGCTTTCTTGTTGTTTTTTCTGTGCCAGAGAATTTGTATAGTATTGCACTTATTTTATTTAAACACTATGAGGAAGACCTGTAGATTGTATTACATATATAAACTGGCTAATCAAAAAAAGTCTTTTTAACAACAATCTTACCTTGAATGCTCAGGTCGCATTTACTTCTTTCCTTAATGAGGAAATTCTTTAGGTCCAATCTACAACACCAGCTGTCATCAGTGTCTCAAGCTATTTTGTCTGTTTCAGAATAAATGCCAAAAATTTTTTCTTTAACTGACCAAGCTAAATGAACAGTTTCGTTTCCGTTCTTTTTATCCATTCTTAAAACCTTGTTTTTGTGCTTAATTCAAGGCCATCAATTGTTTCAAAATCAGTAAGTATATCTAAAGCTGTAAGCATGTCTGTTTTATTTTTCCAGAAAGAGTGTTGTGTCATCTTACTCAGACTTAGATGCTCCCGCGTCTTGCGACGCACAGTCCTCAGCCAGTCTGTTGGTGTCACACCATCCTCTGTCAACGATCTGAGATCTCTCTCCACTGTCTGTCGCCAACTCATCTTGGGTCGTCCTCTGTTTCTCTGGCCTGCTGGGGTCCATTTAGTGGTTTGGTTCGCAGGTCTTGATTAGGGTAATCTCAACTCATGACACGACCAGCAGAGGCACCGTCTGCTGATGATTTTTTTCTCCTGGGTGGTCTTCAGTTGCCAGGTTTCACAGTCATATAGCAGCGTTGAAATAAAAATGGAGTTATAAAACTTCAATTTGATTCCACAGAAGAATTTTTTGCTGTTCGATATTTTGTTCAGCTGACTGAATGCTGATGTTGCCTTCCAAATACGACACTTCAGCTCATGGTCGAAGTCATAGGCGTTGTTGATGAAACGGCCTAGGTATGTGAAGTTTTCTACTTCTTCCCATGGCTTTGGTTGATGAAAACGTCTGTTGGCATTTGGTGCATACCAATCAGCATATTTTTGTGCCTTTTTGACACTGATAATGAGGGCAATGTTGACTGCAAACTTGCTGATATTGTCTGCATGCACCTGCAGATCTGAGCGAGCGGTGCTTGCAAGAGTGGCAATGTCATTGGTAAAATCCAGATCTGAGAGGCTGTTTCCTTCTGTCCACTTGACTCCCTTCTTTGGATTGTGTGTTTCAAAACCCAGTCAATGGCAAGTGCAAAGAGGAGAGGGGAGAGCATACAACCTTGCCTTACCCTGGTGACAACTTCAAACCAGTCATTGTAGCCATCTTCTGTCCTGACTCTACACTGGGAGTTTATGTAAAGCTGCTCTATGGCCACACAAACTTTTTCTGGGATGCCGTTGGATTTCATAGTTTTCCACAATGGTGGTCTGTGGATACTGTCAAATGCTTTGGTCAAGTCAATGAAGCTGATGGCTAGGGGTACTTGGTGCTCGACACTCTTCTCGGTGATCTGTCTCTCAGTGCGAAGATCTCCACACAGGATCCTTTCGGGTGGAAGCCTGCTTGCTGTTCCCAGAGCTTATTGTCCACTACGTCGTGCAGTCGGTTGAGGATGACCTGGCAGTACATTTTCCCTGGTATTGATAGCAGGCTATCTCCTCTCCAGTTGTTGCACTCTGAGAGGTTGCCTTTTTGGTGGGATACAGACGATTTCGCCATTCTGCCAATTCTCTGGGATGACGCCGGAGTTCCAAACCTGGTTACAGAGACTGCACATCCAAGAGACGATGCAGTCAACACAACCTGCACATCGTCGGCCATTTGTTTTATTTTGATATGAACTGACTGTGTGCAATACTTAGCTTGTGTTTAAATGCCCTCTATGGAATTATTCCCAATTCTGATCCTGAGCAGCTCTACAGCCAGTACAAAGGCGAGAAGCTTAAAAGGCAACCATTTCTAATATCACATGAAATATCGAATGGTTCAGAAATCCAGCCTAGCTTTAGGCTAGTCAACTGCTAGTAGATATCTAGCTTCATTATGTGTGTTTAAGTACTTTATCACATCATTTATGGACCTCATAACTGTTGCTATATTTCTACTTTTCAGGTAGCCAACCTGATAGTTGTTAACTAACTTATGAATAACTATATTAAGTCTTTCTGTTAGAACTTTTGCTCGGATTTTGTAATCCGTTCTAGTTACGATTATAGGTCTCCAGTCAGTTAACTGATCTGTAAATCCTTTCCTTTGTGTAATAAAGTATTTATTCCTTGTCTTTTGGAGTGTGGTAGTTCAACGTAGATAAAAGTTACAATAAAGGAATTTGTGACCAATTTGCCTAGTTTACACCAAAAGAATTTCAAGAATTCTACTGTAACTCCATTGCAACCTGGTGCCAAACCATCACCTGGTCAACAAAATCGGAGAGCACTCATTCTAGAACCCTGAACACCAGAACGTCCTGCCACAGTAGCATCATGTAATGTCTTCGAGATTATTTGTCTCAACAGGTGAGGAACAACAAGCTGATATTTAACAACATTTTCATCTTTGAAATCTCTGCATAGCACACTATCTTGCACCACAAAAGAACATTTGGAGTCTTTACACGAAACATTAACACTTTCAAATCATTCCTTTAGCGTGTCGTTCTCTTTTCAAAGGTCTCTGAGTTTATTTGGGGTCATAATCAGGATTGGAACTGTGGAGACAACAAGGGAGTTAACAGGTTTAGTCGCTTCTTTTGTCTGGGAGTTTGTTGTATGGAGAGCTTATGGGTGACGTAGAGAAGACGCACCCATTTATGTTATATGTGTATGATACACCATGTACATTTCCAAGGATTAGATTTGCCACTGGGGAGTCAAAGACACATGCACATATTTCACCGCAAAAATAAGGTGTGGAGATACTCATTTTTGGCACAGAAAATGATTCACCACGTTTATCAAACATATGATATTGTGCAGTGCAGTGTAACATCATCATAAGCATGGGAAGGGTTGATATCAGCTGTGGTACAGCATGTATCTCTAAATCATGTAGCGCTGTATCCACTGATTGTGCATTTCTCGACATGAGAAACACACACACACACACACACACACACACACACACACACACACACACACACACGTACGCACACACACACACACACATGCACACACACACACACACACATACACATACACACACACACACACACACACACACACACACACACACACACACACACACACACACACACACACATGCACACACGTGCACGCGCACGCACGCACACACGGGCACACGTGCGCACACACGCAGGCATACGCAGACAAGGATGTGCACAAAGGGTGTTTTGATATTACTAGAATAGATACTGTTTTAGGGTCTGTAATTAGAAAAAAAAACTTTGCTGTTGGTTGTTGTTATTTTTTTTCATGAGAGCAGAAATTGTGCCTTTCTTGACAGATGACGCATTCACTCCAAGAGAGAGTAGAGAGAGAGAGAGAGAGAGAGAGAGAGAGAGAGAGAGAGAGAGAGAGAGAGAGAGAGAGTTCTATTAGAGACGTAGCTGACCGAAAACGATGACAGCCCAGATATTACAATGTGGACTTTACTTTCCATCGTCTCGACCGTAGCGCTGAGGAGACAAGACTAGAGATATGTGTGTGTGTGTGTGTGTGTGTGTGTGTATGAACTCAGAGTGCTGCACAAATGTGCTGATAAAGAAAACCATCTGTTGTGAAGACTTACAGCTCATTAGTGTCACTCTTCGCCCATTCTGCCTGCCCAGAGAGTTTTACCAGGTAGTTGTGAGTGTGGTTTGTATCCCCTCCTCCCCCCCCCTCTTGCCAACGTGCAGATAGCCAGTGAGGAGATCAGTGCTGTGGTCCATATTCTGTCATTAATATCCCCTGACTCTCCATCCCTTGTGATGGGGAGATTCAACAAATGTCGCCTCAGCACTGCCCTGCCACACTTCAGGCAGTATGCGAACTGCCCCACGTGCACCAGCAACACCACAGACCTCTGCTATGGCAACACCCCCAGGCCACTTAGAAACTTGGCAGATCAGTGCACAACATGGTGTAGCTGGTGCCCATCTACCGAATGAGGCTTAAGCGGGTGAAGCCAGTGATCAGAGACATGAAGGTCTGGACAAGCCATCTAGATGATGAACGGCTGCTTGGACTCCACTGACTGGGACGTCTTTATGGCGGAGGACTGCATGGACACTGAAGTGAAGGTAGTTTCTGACTACATCAGCTTCTGTGTGGGCATGATTGTGGACTCAAGGCAAGTCAAGTCCTTTGTCAACCACAAACAGGGAGAAGACGGCACTGTGAGGGAGGTCCAGGTCTTCATCAACAATCAGATCACCGCAGACAAACGGCGCTACAGGGACAAGGTGAAGGAGGAATTCTGCAGTAACAATGCGAGACAGTCCTTGAGAGGCCTGGACCAGATGACTGGGTTCAAGACCAGGAAAGCCAAACTCCAGACCACTGATGAGGCCAAGCTTGCTGAAGAACTCAACTCATTCTACGGTCGGTTCGACAGGCACAGCGTCTCCCAGGAGCAGAAGGCAGCTATGGAGGAAGTCCTCAGTCATCCGTCATGCCCGGTGGACATCACTGAGGAAGAGGTGAAGCGCACCTTCCAGAGAGTGAAGACCTGCAGTGCTGCCAGCCCTGAAACCGCATCTGGCAGGATTCTGAAGGAATGCAGGGACTCTCTGACACCTGTGTTTGTCAGACTGTATCAACGCATCTGGAAGACCTCAACCATCGTACCAGTCCCCAAGAAGTCATCAGCCAAGGAGCTGAATGACAATACACCAGTGGCACTAACCTTAGTATCATTCAAGTACCTGGAGAGGACCATCCTTTGCCACCTCAGAATGGAGACGGCAGACTACCAAACCCTCTACAGTTTGTGTACTCAAAGAACAAGAGCACTGAGGACGCTATCCTGACCCTCCTACACAACATCCTGCAACAACTTGACAAGGCCAAGACGAACGCCAGAATCCTCTTCATTGACTTTAGCAGTGCATTCAATATGATCCAGCCATATCTCATGGTTCAAAAACTGCATGCCATGTCTGTCAATCCCCTGATCATTCAATGGATCTTCAGTTTCCTGACAGAACGCTCATAGTGAGTCCAAGTGGATAGGACTCTGTCCAGCACACTGGTGATGAACACTGGAACTCCCCGGGGTGCGTGCTGTCTCCAGTGCTCTTCGTCCTCTACATATTCAACTGCCACAGCACCAAGGACCCCACCCTGCAAGTCAGGCTTGCAGACGACACGTCCCTGACAGGCCTGATGGAGCAGGACGAGGCTCAGTACCTGACTGCAGTCCAGAGGACTGTCGACTGGTGTGATGCCAACTTCCTGGAGCTCAACGTGTCTAAGATCAAGGAACAGGTGGTAGCCTTTTGTCAAGTCAAACAGAAATCCAATCCATCATCATCAAAGGCCAGCAGTGGACACTGTTCACTCCTACAAGAATTCAGGCACCATCATCAACGACAAGCTGTCCTGGACTCCCAACGTGGACGCCTGTTGTCGCAAGGCCAACCAGCGGATGTACTTCCTGTGGAAGCTAAAGTCCTTCCAGGTCTGCCCGAAGATCCTGTCACTCTTCTACCAGGCCACCATTCAGAGTGTCATGCTCTTCAATCAGCTCTGCGTCTTTGGCAGCGCCAAGCAGCGGGACACCGACAGGCTGGAGAGAGTCACTAGGACAGCTGAACGTTTGGTGAGGAGACCTCACGTCTCCTGCTGTCTTCTACCAGCGATCTGCCATCAAGAAACTGAGGGGCTCATGGACTCACTCCCTCCACCCTGTTGCAGAGTTGTGCCGACCGACCAGGGATAGATCTCGGCGCCTGGAATGGGACAGCCACCCAGTTGTACCAGCTTGGTGTGTGTGTGTGTGTGTGTGTGTGTGTGTGTGTGTGTGTGTGTGTGTGCACGCGCATGTGTGTATGAGTGTGTGTGTGTGTGTGTGTGTGTGTGTGTGTGTGTGTCTGTGTGCGCGCGCGCGCATGTGTGTGTGAGTTTGTGTGTGTGTGTGTGTGTGTGTGTGTGTGTGTGTGTGTGTGTGTGCTTACTGTGCTGAGTGCGGATGTTGTGCGAGAAAGCCTAGAAAACCAGTCAATGATTTTATCCTCATTTTCATATTTGAACCAACTGAGAATTTATTCTTCTTTTGCTTTTGAGTATTTGTGCATTGCTCTTTGTGTATTCCTGTCTGTGTTTGCCTTGCGTTTAGTTTGAGTCTGTTGGCTTTTACGATGTGTGGGAGTGTGGTGATGCGTGCATGTGTGCGTGCTTGCTTTTGTCTGTGTGTGTGTGTGTGTGTGTGTGTGTGTGTGTGTGTGCGTGCGTGCGTGCGTGCGTGCGTGCGTGCGCGTGCACGCGCCCGTGTGTGTGTGTGTGTGTGTGTGTGTGTGTTGTGTGACTTTAGTGCGCGGGTGTAGGGGTGGTTAATAGTTTATAGATATATTTTTTTCATCTAATAGACTTTTACTAATCTTCTCCGCTCTGTTTTATACTAACAAATGTATTGATGTCTGTGGATGTTTTTTAATGAATTTTTTCATTCTAATGTATTCTATTGGGCTATGTTTATGTATAATTCTATTCGTTTCAGCTCTTTGTATATGTACGGAAGAGAGGGGTAGAGGGTAAACAATGGCGTGAGAGAGGGGGTATGGGAGAGGAATGTAGGGAGAGGGGGGGAGGGAGAGGAATCTGGGAGATCGGGCCAGAGGGGGGTGAAAGAGAGGGGGAGTTGCTTGGGTTGGAATTGTTAAAGTAGGTTCTACAATGTTTCCTTGTCAATGTCCTGTTGGGAAGGAAGGGAGGAGGGATGAATGAAAGTGAGAGCGCGAGCAGACATACGAGTTTTTTTTTTGTTCTAGTGAGCGGGGCGTGTGAAGTGCGTGTCAGAGAAGTGAGTGAGAGGGGTGGGGAGAGACAATTAACCCGGAGATGCGCAGATAGTTGGGGTCAACCAACATATTGATACATTCATCTTTGTTTTTTCTATGTTTGTGTTTAGTGTCCTGTGAGTTTGTGCGACGTGTCCGCCAAAAAAAGAATCATCCTTACGAGGACAAATAAAGTTGAGTTGAATTGAGTTGGGAGAGAGAGAGAGAGAGAGAGAGAGAGAGAGAGAGAGAGAGAGAGAGAGAGAGAGAGAGTCATTTTGTTTACAGCATGTTGTGTGTATCACTGGTAAACATTGTGCCGGCAACTGTTTAACATCCTCTCATTTTTTTCTTCCAAGACAATATGGGCTACCATCCCATAACTAACATCAGAATAGAAGTTTCATTCTCAATACCAAACAGGAAAAGCATAGACGACGAAGAAGTCGTTGGTATGATATCATCAGCCCGCCTAAGGTGTGACGAGTCTTGTTCCCCCTACTGACCCTGTCAGTTGAAGACTTAGCGTAAACCTAGTAACCAAAGTGGAAAGGTCTGGGTCCTGAAGTTTTCAATTGTTCCATTCTGTTTCATTTTAATTCATTTCAGAGTTGTAGTCGTGTGGAGATGGATAAATAGAGAATCATGATGGGGCTGGGGGTAAATGATGGACAGGCAGAGTAGACTGGGGATTCGTTCCCCTGAAACTTCTGTCATCAACCTTTGCACTCACACAAACATGCACGCACCTACCTCTAAGCCCTCGAGCATGCACGCATCTCCATTTTACCATTTCATCCCCCCTCCCTCCTCCCTCCCCATTGATCTTTCTCTCGTTTTCCTCAGCAGATATACGCCAGAGGGAGATGCTACATGTACAGAACAGGAAAATTTGTCAAAGAGGATGCTGAGAAAGAGTGCCAAAAAGCGGAGCTTCTCTGGTCAGTTTGGAGACTGTCGAGAAGGTGAAGGCCTTCATGGAACTCCTCGAGCATATAATAGGAGAGACTTATGTCTGGATTGGCATAACAGGAGCTGGGTTTCGCCAAGTACTGATGGCCATGAATACCATGTAATAGTCTATTTCATTCATCTTGATTTTGTACCGGTATCAGCAATGATTCTTATGATAAAGTAAAATAAAAACATGATTACTTCTGTATGACTTTTCATCTTTGCTTACAAGCTCGGTTAGCTCTCTCTCTCTCTCTCTCTCTCTCTCTCTCTCTCTCTCTCTCTCTCTCTCTCTCTCTCTCTCTGACGTAGATTACGCTGTCTCAACGAAGTATTTTACAGCAATCACTTATACAGTTAGCAAGCACAGATGTGTACGTTGTTACTGAGCTAGTTATGTCGGGAAATGATACCACTAACTGTCCTTATAAAGTGAGGAAAATTGCTTCTCTTAGAATACTGTATTTTGTTTCGTGCCAATGCCATCACCATCATCATTCTCGTCTGGTCGTGAGCTTCACCAACAATCACAAACACACAGCAAATATTGACATGTTGTACTGTTTATCTAACCACCCTTTTATCTTTCTTCCCAACCGCTGCCCCACATTACACCCGCATCCCCCATCTCCCCTGCTTCACTTCCTTCCCCTTCTCCTCTCCCATGTTGTTGTTGTTGTCTGCATCCTATAGTTGCGAGTATATGCATACCTTTGTTAAGCCTCTGCAAACAAATGCGTGTGTGTGTGAAATCATGTACTTTATAATCCTGTGTGCCTAGTTTGTTGTTTTTTTTATTTGCTCGTTTTTTTTCTTGTCTTTTTTCCTTCTTTGTTTTGTCTTTTCTTTTTTTTTTTTTACTATTTCTTTTCATTTTACTGGCTCTAAATATCATTGTGTAATTTAGCTTAGCAAGGACAGATTGGAAGGATAGGCTCTGCCTTAAATCTCAGTTCTTGATCTAATAAAAGTTTTCTGAGTTCTGAGCGCTCTCTCTCTCTCTCTCTCTCTCTCTCTCTCTCTCTCTCTCTCTCTCTCAGGAACGGAACCGCCACGTGATGATGAGTGCGGCTAACTACGTGCACTGTCCCATTGTCTAGGTCTGTGCTGACTGACGTCAAGTTCTATCTTGTATCTTCGTCAGCTAGTCTTCCTAGTACCATGTCTTCAGCTCCATGTTTTCAGGGCGTCGCATGGCTTCCCTTTGCCACTCGACATCACCTTTATTTTGAACAGGGCCCAAAAGAAACAATCAATCTGGTGCATTTTTGACAAAAAACCCAAAGCTGCCAGTGCCATCTTGGGCTTTCTCCTCATGCTGATGTTCTGGGCAGTTTACTTTTTCACTGCAGGGACATTGAATAGAACCCTGGACCCAGCAACCTCCGGCAGTTAAAAGTGAATAGCCAGAGGCCCACAACTGGGTGAAGGACCAGCACAGACCGGACTGGCGCTTCTCAGACATCGGGCAGATAATTTCGCCTCCTCTTCAGCAGCCAACGAAAGCTGATGTGATGGAAAAAAAATTCCCATGTACGTAAGAGATCAGTTTGCTACACTGTATTGTGAGATCAATAATCTGCGAGGGTAAAAGGAAACTGAGAAAAGTTTTTTGACCTACGTAAGAAATACTCTGATCTTTTAGTTGAGTTGAAGCAACCTAAGATAGGTGGTCTGTGAATGGTCACTCTGCAGGTAGGCTGTTAAATTATCATCAAAATGATTGGAGTTGAACTGTGGCGAGCTCGAATAGGTCGTTTTTTACCTGGCCAGAAAATTGACATTGTTTACACCTGGGAAAACACAGGCGTGTGAAGTCGATTTGACTTTAAGTGATATGATTATTGCTTGTATTGTTATTTTCGCACTTTTGAAATGCGTGTTCGTGCTGCTGTCAAACCTAGCTGTCATGAACAGTCTTTCGTACCATTCAGTCATGTCAGATCAGCTGTTAGCATCAGGGACAATGCCAGGGTGGGAAAATCTGACGGCGGCTGATTTTGTTACTGAAAGGCAGATTAGGGCAAGTGTGCATGTGCCTGTGGTTGTAGGCTTGTGTGCGACGAACGCTGTGTACCTGATGTGGAAAATTTTGTTGAGCCATGATGTTGAAACGGATCCAGGTCCAATAACTACGCAAGAAACGTGCGACATGAAAGACACGGAAAAGGGCAGGGCGGAGAGTGTGATGGTGGAGGAGAAGAAGGGGTGCCTCTGATAATCTCTCTCACATTCTAGCAGCTATTGAGGGCCCAAAGTCAGTCATTCAAAGCACAGTTTGACATACAAAACACACACTTAACTGAACTTAGGGAGGAACAATTACAACAGAACAGAATCATCAGAGACGAACTGGGTGAGATAAAGCAAGGCCTAACTAAAGTAGCGGAAAAGTGTGATCAAATAGACCAACGATGTAGCAGACTAGAAGAAGAGAACAGTTTGTTATGCAACAGAATGGACACTATGACTGCTGAGTTGGATGATCTGCACACAGAGGCGAAAGAAGGGAGAGATAAGTGCGCGTGTGTGTCTGAAAGAGTGGAAGAACTGAAAGAAGAAGTTACTAGACTGAATGATGAGATGGACAGATTGGAGGATTTTTCGCGGCGGGATAATCTCTGCGTATGTTTGGGGTCCCTCCTGTGCATGGTGGTGGGAGGGAGGGGTATGATGCGTGTGTGCGTGTGCGGTGTGTGAGGCATTGAATGGCGTGGAGGGGGGAAGAAAAAAAAGTGGACAGAAGATGACATTGTAAGGGCACACAGAGTGGGGCGGGCTAGGCCGGGGGAGCCACGGGACAATGATTGTAAAATTTAGTCAGTGGAAGAATAAGATGGAACTGCTCTGGAATAAAGAAGTAAGAGGGCAACTGGAAAGAAAAGGGGTCAGACTAGCAACAGATTTAACTCGCAGGCAACAAAACATTGTACACATGGCAAAACAACAAGGCAAAGTAGCAGTGTTTGTTTGTTAAAGGCAAGCTGACCGTTCAAACACGTAAACTAGATGATGACAGACAGTTTGAGGAAAGAAACGATGTTCGTGATGTGCCTGTGCCTGAGCCCACCACCTCCCCTAACCCAAACCCTACCCCTTCCCTCGTCCACCATGAAAATCAACCCACTCTCCCATCACGTCCCCCCCTCCCTCCCACCTCCACTCACAGGTTGCTGATGAAACCTTGTTGAAAACCCCGCAGACAGGAGACCAGAGGGAAGAGGGTGGAGAGCGTGCATCACCAGCCTCTCTCTCTCCCTCCACAACAGAAGGGCGTGACAGGAGGACGACTCGCAGCACGGCGAACAGGTTTGGTGCAGGTGCACCAAGTCGGGTCACTGGTACGCAGCGTGCAGGCAACACGGGAAACTCGCGAAATCGCGGGCAGTCACTGGGGCCGCGTTCTTACGCTGGCGCCCTTGCGGGATAATGCACGGCAGACGGGGATGGGCAATTACCTTAGCGGGCAAAAACAGCAACTTGAACAAAGCTAGCTCACAAAGAGGGGGACGTACGTCACGCTCGAGTACCAGCAATAATAAATAACATGAGGCCGATCACCAAACGTCAAGACTTAATTTCCTAAATTACAATGTTGAAAATTTAAAGAATAAACTCGCTGACATTTCTTTCCTTGATTTTGTTAATAATAAATATGATATAATTTGTTTAACAGAAACTTTCATCGATCATGCTTTTGATTTCAGTTTTCACTTTAAAAATTATGTTGCGTTTAGTGCTCGTGCTAAGAAAACTGTCTGTGCATGGACGCGCGTTTCTGGAGGAGTTGTCGTTCTTGTTAAAAAAAGACTTCGCAAACTTTATACAAAAAATGAAATTGATTGTGAGAATGTTGTCGTGATTCGAATTGATAAATGCGTGTTTGGCTTAGATAAAGATGTTGTGTTTGTGGGATGCTATGTTGTCCCTGAAGGAGGGCCCCTATATAGACAAACTAATTTCACAGATGGTATACTTATGCTTGAAGATAGTCTGCTGCAGTCTCTTTCTGATAGTAATGTTTATTATATCATGTGTGGTGATATGAACGCCAGAACGGGTTGTGAGCAGACAAAGGAGGAAGAAATGTATAATTATGTGTTTAATGTGCAAAATGATGATGTCAATGAAAATGATGAAATTGTTCCTATGAAAAGATGTTCAAAAGATACAATTGTAAACAAGTTTGGTCGTTCTTTGTTGGACCTTTGCTTTTGTTTGATTTGTGTATTCTGAATGGTTCGTGTGACACTGATGCTGATGGAGAATTTACTTTTGTTGCTCCTCCTCAGGGTTGTAGTGTAATTGATTATTTTCTAGTATCTAGTGAACTATGTTTATATTGTGCTTTAAAGGTAGGGGATACTCTCTTTTCTTGGCATTTACCAGTTCAGTTTACATGGAATTATTGTCCTGTTAAAAGACGTTCCGTTAGTTGACAGGGTGAGTGAGGAGCGAGTGGTGTGGACAGAGGAAAATGTACAAACGTTTAAGAATGAATTGAATTCTGATGATTTTAAACAGTGTTTAGTTACAGCTATGAACAACATGACAGTTGATGTAAATAAGTGTGTGGATGGTTTTGTTAATGCTTTATATGGAGCTGCGGCATGTATGGTAAGGAAGGAAAGTAGGAGGGAAAAAA
>JADBJO010005344.1:162500-164868 GCA_016801955.1 Conus betulinus | reverse complement strand
TAAAAAGAACAGAATGAGGACGTGAGGTTAGGAGAACCATGAGGATGGAGGAGCAGAGGAAAATCGGCAGAGTAGAAATCACAGCACACCAGAAGAAACCTAGAAGAGAGGATGGATGGAAAATAGAGAAGAGTGAAGGTGGGTGGATGGTAGGTGTGTTGTTTATTGGAGATGCGGAGAAGAAGGGATGGGAGGAGCAGAAGAAAAACAGGGAAAAAAAAATCAGAAATGCTGCTGCTGAGATGATGATTGTGGATGATGGATGATGCTGAGGATATGATGGTTAGATGGTGACGGGAGGAATGGTTATGATGATTTGTTGTGACGACGTGCGTGAAGAAAAGTATGGTATGATGATGACGATGACGACGACGGACGACGACGACGACGACGACGACGAAGAAGAAGAAGAAGAAGAAGAAGAAGAAAAGAAAAGAGAAGAAGAAGAAGAAGAAAGAAGAAGAAGCAGATAGGAGGGAGGAGGTGGAGGAGGTAGGATAATGATGATGACAATTGATGATAATCATGATGGAACGGCAATGATGCTGTGCAGTAAAACCACGCATCCTCATTACTGTCGTTATATAATGCGCATCAAAATGAATCCAACGGCATTAATGGGGATCATCAGTGATTATGAGTAGCTCATTTTTTTTTATAGTGTGCACCTTTTTCGAATTGACAGGATGTGATTGCGTATAGATACGCTCCCCCTCAAACAACTGACCTCTCTCTCTCTCTCTCTCTCTCGCGCTATTCCTCTCATCTCGCTCTCTTATAATGCTGACGTACAAAGTATATTCATGAAAAGAACAACAATCTGTACAAAGATTAAGATTCATGTACAAAAAGTATTGTGGTCAATCTCAACGTGTTTTGTCATTTCTGTTACCTATGTCAGTATCGTATGTCACTGTGGTTTCTCTCTCGAAAGCCTTGGCTCAAAGAATAAAAAAAGCTTACTGGTTGTGATATAATAACCTCTCTCTCTCTCTCTCTCGCTCAATCTTCTCTCTCGATCTCTCTCTCGCTCCAGCTCCGCTCTCTCCTCTCTTCTCAATTGTTCATTCTGTTGCCATAATGCCAGTAGCGTATGTCACTTTGTGTTTTTTCTATCTAAAGCCAGCCTTGGCACCATAGAAATAACATCTTACTGTTTGTCGAATAACAATCTCCTCTCTCTCTCTCCTCTCGTCTCTCTCTCTCTCTCATCATCTACTCTCTCTACCTCTCCTCTCTCTCGCTCTCTCTCCTCTCTCTCAATCGCCCTGTCTCTGTCCGTCTGTCTGTCTATCTGTCCTGTCTGTCTGTCTGTCTGCGTGTGTGTGTCTCTCCTTCTCTCTTTCCGCTTTCCTCTGTGGTTACCCCCAACCACCACGCACCACCCCCACCCCCACCGAGCCCATCCCCCCCACCTGTTCCTCACGAAACTGTTGTCAGTCGTTTTGTCTCTCACTTTTCTATCTTCTTTGCTTTTTTTTTTCTCTCTGTCTGTTTCTGTGTGCCTGTCTGTGTGTCTGTCTATCTGTTTGTCCGTCCGTCCGTCCCGTCCGTCGTAATGCATCTGATTAGGTACAGAACATTCACATTCATGCGCCTATGAATGCAAGTATTCTGCACAGTCATGAGCATGTTCATCGTATTGTCTTCGCTTACGTCGCGTTGGACAGTTGGCTTTCGCCCTGTGCACGTCATTGTCACGTGTTATCTCCCCCCCCCCCCCCCCCCCCCCCCCCCGTCCCCCCTTCCCTCACCCGCCACATTACGACACACCGGGAAGAAAAAGGTCTGATCAGAAAGCGTTTTCGACACCCACTCGATGCCGTCAACCCCTTCTCTCTCTCTCTCTCTCTCTCTCTCTCTGTCTCTTCTCTCTCTCTCTCTCTCTCCTCTCTCTCTCTCTGTCTCTCTCTCTTCATTCTCTGTCTCTTCTGTCCTCTGTCTCTGTCTCTCTCTCTCTCTCTCTCTCTCTCTCTCTCTCTCTCTCTCTCTCCTCTTCTCCACTCTCCTATCTCTCTCTCTCTCTCTCCAGACAAACGTTATCGAAAGTAAATGAAGACAGAGACAAACTAGAGAAAGTGGAGAAGACAGAGATCGAGAGAGATGGAGAGAGAGAGAGGAGAGAGAGAGAGAGAGAGAGAAATTGAGAGAGAGAGAGAATGAGAAGAGAGAGAGAGAGAGGAGAGAGAGAGAGAGAGAGAGAGAGAGAGAGAGCGAGACATTGAGAGAAAAGGCTGAGTTTATGTGATGTGTAAGTGCGCGCACGCCTCTCTCTCTCTCTCTCTCTCTCTCTCTCTCTCTCTCCTGCATCTCTCTCGATATCGATATATATATATATATATATATATATGTGTGTGTGTGGTGTGTG
>JADBJO010005344.1:127500-132500 GCA_016801955.1 Conus betulinus | reverse complement strand
ATTTTGATGTGGTGGTGGGGCTAGCGTTGATGGTGGTGGTGTTGATGTTTATGATGTGGAGGTCAAGTCGACGTGGTGTTGATGTGGTGGTGTTTGACGCGATGTTGGTGTGTTTGTAGTGTTAACATGATGGTATTGATGTGATATTGATGTGGTGCAAGTGTTGACGTGGTGGAGGTGATGATGTATGTGATGCGGTTGTTGATGTGATGTTGGTGTGTTGGTAGTGTTAAACATGATGGCATTGATGTGATATTGATGTGGTGCAAGTGTTGACGTGGTGGTGGTGTTGATGTAGTGGCTCTGTTGACGTGGGTGTGATATGATGGTTCTGTTGACGTGGTGTTGATATGATGGTTCTGTTGACGTGGTGTTACATATTGGTGGTTTTGTTGATGGTGTTGATGTGATTCTGTTGACGTGGTGTTGATGTGATGGTTTGTTGACGTGGTGGTGTTGATATGATGGTTTCTGTTGACGTGGTGTTGATATGTGTGGTAACGTGGTGTTGATATGATGGTTCTGCTGACGTGGTGTTACATATTGGTGGTTCTGTTGATGTGGTGTTGATGTGATGGTTCTGTTGAATGTGGTATTGATGTGATGGTTCTGTTGACGTGGTGTTGATATGATGGTTCTGCTGACGTGGTGTTGATATGATGGTTCTGCTGACGTGGTGTTATATAATGGTGGTTCTGTTGATGGTGTTGATGTGAGGTCCTGTTGACGTGGTGTTGATGTGATGGTTCTGTTGACGTGGTGTTGATGGATGGTTCTGTTGACGTGGTGTTGATGTGATGGTTCTGTTGACGTGGTGTTGATATGATGGTGTTGACGTGGTGTTGATATGATGGTTCTGCTGACGTGGTGTTGATGTAGTGGCTCTGTTGACGTGGTGTGTGATATGATGGTTCTGTTGACGTGGTGTTACATATTGGTGGTTCTGTTGACGTGGTTTCGATCTGGTGGTTCTGTTAACGTGGTGTCGATGGGTGGTTTGTTGACGTGGTGTTGATATGGTGGTTCTGCTGACGTGGTGTTGATATGGTGGGGTTGACATGTTTTCTGTTGACGTGGTGTTGATATGGTGGTTCTGTTGACGTGGTGTCGATATGGTGGTTTTGTTGACGTGGTGTTGATATGATGGTTCTGTTAAACGTGGTGTCGATCTGGTGGTTTTGTTGACGTGGTGTTGATATGGTGGTTTTGTTGACGTGATGTTGATATGGTGGTTCTGCTGACGTGGTGTTGATATGGTGGTTCTGCTGACGTGGTGTTGATATGGTGGTGTTGACATGTTTTGTGTTGACGTGGTGTTGATATGGTGATGTTGACATGCTGTTTCTGTGACGTGGTGTTGATATGGTGGTGGTTCTGCTGACGTGGTGTTGATATGGTGGTGTTGACATGTTTCTGTTGACGTGGTGTTGATATGGTGGTGTGACATGCTGTTTCTGCTGACGTGGTGTTGATATGATGGTTCTGCTGACATGGTGTTGACATGGTGGTGTTGAGATGATGGTTCTGTTGACGTGGTGTTGTATGTGGTTTTTTTTGACGTGGTGTTGATATGGTGGTTCTGTTGACGTGGTGTTGATATGGTGGTGTTGACATGTTTCTGTTGACGTGGTGTTGATATGATGGTTCTGTTGACGTGGTGTTGATATGGTGGTGTTGACATGCTGTTTCTGTTGACGTGGTGTTGATATGGTGGTTCTGCTGACGTGGTGTTGATATGATGTTTCTGTTGACGTGGTGTTGATATGGTGGTTCTGTTGGCGTGGTGTTATACGATTGCTCTGTTGACGTGATGTTGATATGGTGGCGTTGATGTAATGGTTGTAATGTGACATAAACATGGTGGTGGTGATGTAATATTAATGTGGTAATCATGCTGACACAGCGGTGGTGGTGTATGTAATGCTAATGTGGTGTTAATGTGGTAATAATGCTGACATGGCGGTGGTGATGTAATGCTAATGTGATATTAAGGTGGTAGTAATGCTGACATGGCGGTGGTAATGTAATGCTAATGTGGTGCTAATGTGGTAGCAATGCTGACATGGCGGTCCTGGGCAGCATGCAGTATTTGTGTTTATCCTGCTTCTGATCCCACAGCACCATTACCACGTGATCAAATCTCCTACCAGCTCAAGTGTTATCACATCAACACCATCACCTCATTCTGAACCACTATCACATCAACACCACTACCATAACAATCCAAACAATAACACCAACCAGCCGCCGTGGCGAAGTGGTTAGCGTCGCGGACTCCCGGCTTAGTAGGTGGTGTCCTGCGTATGTTAGATCAGAACAGGCGCCACTGAACACCACCGAAGTGACTCGGCAGCAGTGCAGTGTCTCCTCTGGTGGGTTGCCTCTGACGACATTGACCGCTCCCTGTGGATTGCCGGTGCCGGGGCTGCGGCGGCGCCGACCGGGCTGTGGCTGTGGACGGGGTGTCGGAACGAGCGGGCGTGGGTGCACTGCCTCTGAGGTGGCGCAGAGGTTGGGACAGCAACAAAAAAAGAAAAACAAAAAAAAAAACAAAACAAAACAAAACAACACACGCACACACAACACACACACACACAAAAAATACACCAGTAACACCACCACGAAAAACAAAACCGTATCAATCGCCAGTTTTCATGCATTCATTTTACCCACTTGCCCCATCAATAAAACCCACTCTCTCTCCCTCATCAATAAAAACCCATCTCTCTCTCTCTCTGTCTCTCTCTCTCTATCCCCTCTCATATCCAAAAAAATTCAATTTTTTTTTTTTTAAAAAATTTCAACCTGTTTAAACCTTATGGAATACAATGTTTAAAAAAAATCGCACGCAGCATACTGAAAAAACATAACAACAACAAAAAAGACAAAAGGCAGCGCATTATTCAGATCGTGACAAACGTACAGCATAAGCCATTCTTCTTTTTCTTTTTTTCTTTTTTTTTTTTTCTTCTAAAGCATCATCATATGTAATTCTCTACATTTTCTTTAAAACCAACATCATCATACGCATTTCTCTACATTCAGTTTGAACACTTCCAAACTCTCACAGCTACATACATTTCTCCTCTTTGTCATAATCATGTGATTGAAATGAAAGTATAGTTTCAAACACGGTGTTAGCATGAGAAGGAAAGTAACAATAACACCTAAAATGATACTACATGACTGTGAACAAAGTATGGACCTTTGTGAAATGTGTGAGCGTTTGGAGAGAGAGAGAGAGAGAGAGAGAGAGAGAGAGAGAGAGAGAGAGAGAGGGAGGGGTGGGGGGGGGGGGTGGGGTGGGGGGGGAGGTAAATAGCCGAAAACTGTACTCATTGGCATCCCGTCTGTCTCGAGAGACAATGGGGTTGCGCCGTGGGATCAGTCAGTTGTGGAGTTGCAGCGCCTGCTGTGGCTGAAGAGCCTTCCTTGAGCGGCAGACTCTATCGCAGTTGCTGCAGGTGAAGTCTCGGTCATCAGTGTCTGTGGGTGCCGACACAATTCTCAAAGAATTGCGAAGACAGTAGACGTTTGAGGAATTGTACCAATTCGTTCTCCTTCAGGTGGAATGCCGGCGACTGTGTCCCCTTCCAGACACTGCCGACATGGCTTCACACGTCCGGACAGGACTGGCACGAACGATAAGTCTCGTCGCGCCATGTTTACATACCAAAGGGGGACTACCACAGTCACGCCGGATCTGCTGATGATTTTCACTCAGGTGCGAAAGTTGAGTCCAGCCAAGAATAACAAATAGTTACGCTTAAAAGCCAGAGTTCAATGTTTTCTACATCCTGCCAATCAAAGGCTTAGTACTGACATTTCAACGCCTTTTTTCTTATTCCTATATTGTTAAAAGATCAGAAACTTACTGGCGCTAGAGCATGTGTTTTTATCTCTTGTTCTTTGATAACTGAAAGGGGGGGGGGGGAATAATAAATAAATGTTTCAAAAGACTCCCTTAAAAATCCTTTAAAAATAAGATTCGTCTGTTGATATCAAACTGAGACGAAAAAAAAAGTTAACTTCTTGTTCTGATTTTTGTTTTCAGTTAAACGATTTTTTTTTTCAAATGTTTTATCATACGCTATTATGCACAACAATATCGTTATACGTAAAAAAAAAAGATTTTATTTCGGATAACTGAGTTTAAACAAACAGTATTAGAAAACAAAACAAACAACACATAAGAAATAATGAAAGAAATAGTAGATGGATGAATGAATAGTACAGCGAATGAATAAATGAAAGAGAGTCAAACTCGCGCATGTGATGTAAAGCTGTTCGGAACATGCATTGACAGGTGACATGTGTCCACATACAAAAGTGTCACTGTTAAAAGTGTATGGCCGTTTGCAAGTATCCACCTTCTCGAACTTACGATTAAGGACTAACTTTCCCTGGCTGGGACAACTCTATCATAATAACAACAAAAGCAACTGATTTCGTCACCATTTCTGGAAAACAAGCACAAAAAAATTCACCGCAAAAGCGAAAATTCATCAAAACCTCTCTCTCTCAAATTCTCTCTCTCTCTCTCTCTCTCTCTCTCTCTCTCTCACACACACACACACACACCACACACACACACACACACACACACACACACACACACACGTGTGCATATATGTCACTACTATTACCATTTATCTCATCATATATATAGATAGTATATAACATGATATTCATAAATGTTGTAAAACGAAAAGCGTAAAAATAGCAACCATACACTGGAAATACTCTTTTCCAGTTTATTGATTTGAAAACGAAACGGTGTTAAAAACTGATTTTATCCAATCATTCATCCATCCATACCTCTCAAACCCAGTATGAATTATGTTGTGTTGTCGGTATATATAAGATACAGGAGTGATTATGGAGTTAAACGCACGTTTATACCATTAAAAAAAACATCTGAAAACATACACACACACACACACACACACACACACACACACACACACACACACACAATACACGTAAGTTTCAAGCACAGA
>JADBJO010005344.1:102500-105000 GCA_016801955.1 Conus betulinus | reverse complement strand
AAAAAAGGGGGGGGGGGGGGGTGAGTAAGAGAACTAAGCTTTCAGTGCAAATAACTTCAGCAAGCATCTGTTACAACTTCTCATGCTACAAATACTTAATTCATTTAGCTCTTAAGGATATTCTGGATGAACGGCGAGTATTGTTGCTTATCTTTCTTTCTGTTCTTTTTGTTTTTGTTTTTGGGACAGTACCGATGGGTCGAAGATACAACACTTGAGCAGGGGCTCACGGTACATAATGACACTCAATGTTAAAATGATATACTACTTTTCACTTTGTTTGTGTGTTTTTGAGAGAGAGAGAGAGAGAGAGAGAGAGAGAGAGAGAGAGAGAGAGAGATTAAAGAATTTTATTCAGTATAGCCAACACCCATGTAGAGAGATGTGAAAGGAATACCATTATAAGGAAGAAATTAAAAAAAAAAAAAAAACAAACACACTGTCAGATGATAAAACAGGAACAAAACTCGCGGTTATAAAACAGGATACAACAAGGAATAAGTAAAAAGAAAAGAAAAACAAACATTATTAGATGATAAACATTCATGAAACTCAAGGGTATTACAGAAGACGGTATTACTTTGATCATCAGTCATGAAGAGAAATACCTACTCTTATGAAAGCTTCACTTAAGGGGAATGTCTATTCTTATGAAAGCTTCACTTAAGGGGAATGTCTATTCTTATGAAAGCTTCAGGGGAATGTCTTCTTACTTTAAAGGGAATGTCTATTCTTATGAATGCTTATGGGGAAAGCTTATGACTTAAGGGGAATGTCTATGAATGCTTAATGATGAATGCTTTATTTAAGGGGAATGTCTATTCTTATGAATGCTTTATTTAAGGGCAATGTCTATTCTTATGAATGCTTTATTTAAGGGGAATGTCTATTCTTATGAATGCTTTATTTAAGGGAATGTCTATTCTTATGAATGCTTTATTTCAGGACCTAACACCATACGTGATTGTACAGTCATGTTAAAAGCCGTATAGAGACTTTGTTTAAAATCAGGGCAAGTCTTCATAATACTACTTTGGCTGCCTACACTGACCAGGTCCTGAAATGACGGATTAGATGAATATAGAATTATTTTCAGTCTCACACTGAGAAGAAAGAAGAAGAAAGAAGAAGGAGGAGAAGAAGAAGAAGAAGAAGAAGAAGAAGAAGAAGAAGAGGAGGAGGAGGAGGAGGAGGAGGAGGAGGAGGAAGAAGAAGAAGAAGAAGAAGAAGAGAAAAACAAGACAGAGAGAGAGAAACAGAGAGAGAGAGAGAGAGAGAGAGAGAGAGAGAGAGAGAGAGAGAGAGAGAGAGAGAGAGAGAGGAGAAGAGAGAGAGTGGGGGAGAGAAATATAACAAATCAGTGATGATAATCGGTTGGAGGGGAAAAAAAATCGAATACTTCATTCAATATTTCACGTCTTTATCACTCCATCCCTCAGCCATTTGTTATATCTCAACCCCCTGTAAGCTGAAAGGTTCAACTTGAGTTCCACGAACCCAACATCCCAGAGTTTGGGGCGGGCACATCGAATTAAAAAAAAAAACCTGATGGACGATTAAAACTGAACCTGGAAACCACTTTTTTTTTTTTTTTTTTTTTTTTTTTTTTTTTTTTTTTGGGGGGGGGGGGGGGGGGGGAGGGGGTTCTTCTATTTCCCCTCACTCTGAATACATCCCACTGCATTGTTGGTAATCTCTTGTCCGAGGAATGATCACGAACAGAGATCCTCTGATGGTCTTGTTGGAAAAAGGAAGAGCATTTGCATGGTTTCACTAGAGAAAATGCGTGGACTGAATGATGTTTGCAACAGATGGAATAGTCTGATAACACTAAACGCTACGTTCTTTTTTTATGCATTGGACAACTTGAGTGAAAAGGCAGCATGGACATTAGGAGTCCTAGGATTTTCTGTTTCATTCCCAATCAACGTTGGTGTTTGCTCTCTGAGCTACACGACAGCATTCGTGTTAACATGATGCTACATCTGAAGGTTCTTCCTTTCTTTTAATCACAGGGCTGTGAATTGAAATACTGCTCTTCTATCAAATAATAAGCGACCTCAGCGAATGTGGCTCTGTATAAATACTATCAATTACACAAGAAAGCACGGACTACAAACACAGAGTGTTGTAGTTCTCTTCTTAGAAGCATGTCTGCTTCAGTTCTGAACTACTGCTATCTCTTTGACCAATTACTATATACTGAACAGAGGGTCATCAGTGATGCCATCGGTCATCCTTCGCACGTGCATCATATATTGACACTAGTTACTATGTCCTATTATCTAAATTAGCTTTGGCAGAGAGGGGTCAAGAAAATCCGTAATGTTCCATGAATTTGGCCTCGAATATGAAGAGAGCAGTCTTGACAGGCAAGGACAGAAGGATGATTCATAAGAACAGCACAAGGTTTCAAAGTCACTGAAGTCAGAGTTTTAAAAAGTCATGACAAGTCAGAGTTTTAAAGTCATGACAGGTCAGAGTTTTAAAGTCATGACAA
>JADBJO010005344.1:90000-97500 GCA_016801955.1 Conus betulinus | reverse complement strand
ACTAAGAGCACTGACAACGAGTCCGAGGTGGGCATGCCATATAAAAACATGCTCTTCATCTGTCCATCTTATCCATGTTTTCATTCCTAGCACTGTCATTAGCATCGTTTAATAAAGTCTTTAAAAAAAAAAAAAAAGCAGATCGTTGCGAAAAATAGTAGTGTAAAAAAAAAAAAGAAGAAAAGACAAGAAAGAAAAAAAGAAGAAAAAAAGTTTTAAAAAAGGAAAAAAAAAAAAAAAAAAAAAAAAAACAAGAAAGAAAAGCGCTTGTGTCTTATTCCGGAAATAAGACGTTTTGTTACATGTTCACACTTCACAGACTGATGATCCACGGTCACGTGAGTGAAAAAGGGAGAGAATCCTGTTCTCCCCAGCCCCGAGACTTCAAACACCTTGCCTCGTCCCCAAGCACACGCATCTCCACCGCTTCATCTGCCAGAACCTGACCGACCAGTTCTATGCATCGGGCCCGCAGGCATCTCCCTGGATGAAAGAACATGGTGCGACGAGCTTTTGGTGGATGATTTGGCAAAACCGCGCTTGCACAAAAAGCCCAAATCTTAAATGTAGAACAGTCAACGACACAACTACTCAGGTACGGGCTACGCTTGACGTTGCAAGTTTTCAATCTCTTCCGTGAATCTGGGTCTGCACCAAAGATTCTAGTTCTCCCTAAGTTCAAACATTGAGAGAATAGAAAATTTGATTAACGACTGGGAGCTTTTTTTTTTTTTTTTTTTTTTTTTTTTTTTTTTTTTTTTTGTTAAAGGGGACCTCGAGCGGGGGAAAGGAAGGCGTAAAGAGTAAGTCCGATTTGTTACATGAGTTGTTTTCAAAAAAAAAAAAAAAAAAAAATTCTCAAGCGCGTATTATGCGAACGAAACTGTTGACGTGTTTCCTTTTTTCTTTAGTTTCCCACATGGTTTATTTTTATTTATTTTGTTTTGTTTTGTTCTACTGTTGTAGCAACTAGCAAAAACTGTAGACACAACAGCAGTTCATCTTCTTCCTCTAATTTGCAGCTGGTGCACAGTTTAACGACACCCAAATCATATTAGGTAAGTGTTTTATACTTCAGTTTTCCCACCCCCTCCCTCTCTTTAACTGTTGTCAATAAATACAGATGTCATAATGCACACCTGTGAGAAATCATGGCGGGGAGGCGTGCAAAACCATCACACAAATATGCATAATAAGCAAGATGCACCAAACAAACATTATCAGCATACAGCAAAAAAGGAGTTGAGAGCCAAATGCAACACTCATTAAAAAAAAAAAAAATGGGTGCAAAAAAAGGTCAAAACAGGTACGCGATCTATGCGATACACATATGACACACGATCAATCACCGACGATGTATTATGTGCATGCATACATACTGACACACTGACAGACAGACAGACAGACAGACACGCTGTCATTCGCTAATTCTTTCTTGCTCTGTCTATAAGCGGTAACATTAAGACTTATATCGGTCTGTTGTACTGTATTAAATGCAGCAGAATTGAAGACGAAAAATAAAATTGATACTGTGAAGGGACTGGGGGAAGGGGGGGGAGGGGGGAGCACCAACAATGGGAAAAAAACAAGTTTGCAAATATAGATACATTCATGCAACCACAACACACACACACACACACACACACACACACACACACACACACACACACACACACACACATGCACGTGCACGCACGCAAACACACACACACACACACACACACACACACCCACACACACACACACACACACACACACACACACATAGAGTAAGCTGATAAGAACTAATATTACACTTTAATCTTCGCCACCCAAAAAGCCCTTACAAAAAAAAAAAAAAAAAAAAAAAAAAGCTAGTCAACAAACCAAGCAAAGCAGCTTCGCCTTCCTACAGAAATTCTGGAGTAACACAGTCAAGTGCTTTCACGATCTCACGCATCGTGCCACAGAAAAGCACCTAGCTACCATCCGCCCTACATCGCACGGGCTTCACAAGACAACGAATGCTTTATATCAGAACAAGCGAGCAGTGCGCTGTTTCTTTTTTTCATGTGCTCGAGGCTGTTTCGCGAAGATTTTTCACTTCACAGAAAACTCTTTGATTGTTTGATGATCTTGGCATCGTAAGCCAATGAATAACGCCTAAGGCCGACACGTGACTACGCTGACTTCAACAGCCGAGAGTTGGACGTGATGGGCCTGGCTCAAAGTAAACATGATCAAAGATTCCTGTCCAAAACGACACTCAGTCTGCATGATAGGGAAAAAAAAATAGCAGGGACAACTTCAGTGGCACTCAGAAGCGAAGGCGCTGACATCAGTCAAAGAGCTGCTCACGAATCCACCCTTTGACTCTACACCGCCAAGGGCAGTAACAGATCAGGCTGACTGAAAGAGTGACTTCCCTTGTTCTTTTCTTTACGATAGGATAATTATTGTTGTTAAAGCCCTCCAAATGCCGACATTCATATCACTAGAAAGTTTTTGAACATCCCATGAAAATATCACAGTTCACGGATAGTAAAAAGTTTATAGTTGTACCGTCCACCCTGATCATGTTAAGTGGAAAATTTGTAATAGTCTTTCTGAACGGATCCCAAATCCCCTGTTTGATTCGGATCAGTTATACGGATCCGCTCCATGATGTCACCGATTCGTGCCAGCGCAACACGTTATTTTTCCCAGCATGTTTAATCAAAATCGGTGGGACAGATTTCGCATAATCTTTTCGACAGACGGAGGAACAGAAACAAGCATATAAACAACAACAACGACAATCCCCTTCAAAGGAAACAAACAAACAAAAACGAATGTGGGTTTAAGCATAACATTTGATCTGTCCACCGAGTTGTATTATAATTGCTTCGGTAGTTTTGGCGTGATCCTACAGGCAGAAAGAAAAGAAAGAAAAAGAAAAAATATAGAAAGAAAGAAAAGAAAAGAAAAACAACCAAAAGATGGTGTTGAAAACGTAAGTCCCTTGCCGGGGATTAAAAAAAAAAAAAAAAAAATAGCAGCTGAACGGTAATTCCAGGCACTTGCACTTATTCGGTGCGAGTGTCACTTACTCAGAATCTTTTACTGCATGTATCATGCCTTGCCACAAGACATCCAAGAGTCAGAAGGTTTCGTTTCTTTTTTTCCTTGATGCTTCTTTTGGAAAAGAGTGATGCAACTGAGAACATTCACGGGACATAGGTCTGGCAACCAACCAACACTCGAAGCGAAACACAGCCCCACACATGAACAACTTTCGACTAGTAATATTCAATAAGGGACATAGGTTGGCAATCAATAAAAAAGCCGTCAACAGAACACCGCCACGAAGAAAAAGTAAACAAGAAACTTCAATTAAAAAACTATTGACACGTGTGGCATAGGTACAGCAATGAACAAACGCCCGAAACAAAACAATAAAAACAAGAAAACTTTCGACTCAAAAATATTGGTGTGTGACTTACACCTAGCACTAAACAAACACTCGAAACAAACAAAAAAAACAAACAAACAAACAAACCACTGCCCCTACATAAGAAAACTTTCTATTAGAAAATTGACATGTGACATAGACCTAGCAACAAACAAACACCCGAAACAAAACACTCCCCCAAACTAGAAAAAAAATCGTTCAAATAAAGAAAAACATGACAAAAAGAATACCGTAAAGCATAGCCTGCAATCAACAAAACTCTCGAAACAAATAAAACAAGAAAAACGTTCCAAAAAAAAAAAAAAAAAAAAAAAAAAAAAAAAAAATCACATGAAACAGCCTGCGCTCAGCAAAGTCTCCGAACAAACCAAAACAAGAAAAAAAAACATTCTTTCAAAGAACATCCAGAATTTGCAGCCACACCACTACTGACCAGTGTCTCGGACCCTAGAGGTAGTGTTGCCGTTGGGCAGGCCGGTCTCGGAGGGGGCGGCTAGGGAGGCCAGGCCGCTACGGCTTCCGTGCAGCAGGCGCAGTTTGGCCTCCTCCTTCTTCCGCCAGTAGGCCCGGGGCATCTTGACCTTCCCTTTGGCCCACTGCAGGTGAGGGTACCAACTGTTCCTGTGGAGCCCAGGGAGGGGGGGGGGGGGGGGGGGGGGGGGGCCAGTACACATATGCACGTGCATGCACATGCAGCCACGCATACATACACACACGCGTGCGCGCACGCACACGCACGCACGCACGCACGCACACACACACACACACACACACACACACACACACACACACACACACACAAACATTCACGCATGGACACGCACACGTACACATTCACGCACACGCATACACATATGTTACAACTGTAATTTCAAATATTTCCCCCAAAGTGTTTAGCACTATAACATCACGTACAAAATATGGGTTATTATTATGCCAGCTTTGTCTTTTCACGAAGTCAGTCATAACGAGCATGTCAAACAGCCCAAATCATACGACACATAATTATTTAGGATGGCGCAACAGTTGCTCCTTTCAAAATAAAGGAGAGTCACTTGGAAAAGAAAATGACCGCACGGATTTTGCGACACCATTATCATTTCCATAGAACATGCTAGGAAAAAAAAATCCCGCGTGGATATATAAAACAAAGGATGGTTCACGTCTTTTAAAAAAAAGCGCTTGTAAAGACTTAGACGGTATATAGCTGACAATGAAAGACGATCAGGGGAGTAAACTCAGTTTACTTTCCATCAGTCATGTTGAGTGAAGGGAGCCGGAACTGCCCAAAGGTAGAGCGCCGGACTCGTAATCAAAGGGTTGGGTTTTCGAATCTCCGCCGGGCCGTATCGGTACAGGGGGGGATTTTTCCTTCGGAATTAACATTAGATCTGACTCTATTTCCCATACAGTCCTTCGAATGAGACTATAAATCGAGGTTCCTTGTGTGAACGCACGCATAACATTTTGCACACACGTAAAATCCCATCACCAACTTTCGGAAAAGAAGGCCAGTTTGGCCGTTGGTATGGATGACACGTTACACATAGCATGCACCTTCCCCGAAGATGGAGTACGGCTGCCTTAATGGCAGGATAAAAAAAAACAGTCATGCACACAAAACTCCACTCTCTTTGTTGGGTAGATGGGATTGATTCTTGCCTGTCTACACAGGGAGTGTCAACAGGAGTATCAGCCTGCGTACGCCAAAAAAAAAAAAAAAAAAAAAAAAAAAAAAAAAATGTCGAGAGAGATACCTTCATGCATAATTGTTCAGATATCTGCCTCAGTCCTTGCGACTTCGAATTTTTAAATGTAGGGATTCAAACAAAAAGTCCTTGTTGCCCTGTCAACCTCATACTCCGTAAATTTTAAAGTCAGGTGACTGCAGACGGAAATTCAAACAAATTTGAAAAGCAATACAAAGTAAGCCCGCCAGTTAACATGGACAAACAAATTGACAAGACAAAACACGACGCGTTTCGACCTCTTAGGTCTTCTTCAGGCAGGAGAAACAACATTCAGGACAATAAAAACGAAGAACGAGCAATCATTTACCTTCTCAAATTCGGCGCCCTTGAACGCCCATCTTGCGCGCCGAAGTTGAGAAGATAACTGATTGCTCGTTCTTCGTTTTCATTGGCCTGAATGTTGTTGGATTTTTGCCTGAAGGAAGACGCAAGAGGTTAAAAATGCATCGAGTTTTGTCCTGCAATCTGTCTGTATCGTCTTGCGGAACTAGAAGCCTTTTTCTTTTTAAAAGTTGTCGATCTTGCCTGAAGAAGACCTCAAAGGTCGAAACACGTCGCGTTTTGTCTGGTGACCTGTTTATCCATGTTAACTGGCGAATTTACTTTACATTCCTTATAAAACTCACTCTCCGTATCAAAATCGTCACATGTTCTAAATAAAACATCTGGTTTACAACAAAAACAGTGAAGAAGCCTCACTGACCACGACAACCCGGCGGCAATCATGCCAATGACCACTGCCAGCAGGAGAATGGACACCGCCGCCGCCGCCACCAGGCCGCCGATGTTGTAGCTGTCGCACAGCACGCCTGTATGAGGAACACACAGCGGTCAGACAGTGCGGCAAGTGCTGGGACTGTTGCTGTAGAAGTCGTAGAAGTGCTGGTGCTGGTGGCACTGGTGGTGGTGGTAGCAGTAGCAGTCTTAGTTGCGATAGTAGTAGTGGTGGTAGTCGCAGAAGTAGTAGTAGTAGTAGTCGTTGTTGTAATAGTAGTAGTAGGGCGGCAGTAGTGGCTGTAGTAGAGGTAGAGTAGTGGTGGTGGTGGTGGTGGTGGTGGTGGTGGTGGTGGTGGTGGTAGTAGTAGCAGTAGTAGGTGATAGCAGTAATAGTAGTAGTTGAAGTAGTTGTAGTAGTAGTAGGATTATGATTATTATTACTAATAGTAGTAACAGAAATAGTAGTAGCAGTTGTAATAATAACAGGGCAGTAGCAGTGACAGTGGTAGTAGTGGTGGTGGTGATGGGAGTGGTGGTAGTGGTCGTAGTAGTTGTAGTCGTGGTGATAGTAGAAGTAGTCGTAGGAGCAGAAGTAGTGGTAGCAGTTGTTGTAATAGTAGTAGGGCGGTGGCAGTGGTAGTGGTAGAGTAGTAGTAGTGGTGGTGATGGTGAGGGTAGTTGTGATGATAGTAGTAGTAGTAGTAGTAGTAGTAGTAGTAGTACTAGTGGCGGTGGTGTCAGTAGTAGTAGTGGTGATAGAAGTAGTAGCAACACAAGTAGTAGTGGCCGTTGTAATAGTAGTAGTGTTGGTGGTAGTAGTGGTAGTAGGAGCCGGAATAGCTCAGTTGGTAGAGCGCCTGACTCGCAATCTTGGTGAACCTGGAGTTGCGGGTTCGAACCTCCGCCGGGGCGTTTCGGTACAGGGGGATTTTTCCCTCGGAGTTAACATTGGTTCTGACTCCATTTCCCATACAGTCCTTCGAATGAGACTATAAACCGAGGTTCCGTGTGTGAACGCACGCATAACATCTTGCACACACGTAAAATCCCATCACCAACATTCGGAAGAGTAGGCCAGTTTGGCCGTTGGTATGGATGACACGTTACACATAGCATGCACCCTGAGTGAGAAATGGAAAGAATCAAGGAAGTAAGGAAAATGAGTGATCGATATTGAGCGATACTGACTGGATGACACGGGAAACGACTGAATGAAGAAGCGCCAGCTGGCAGCTCTTTAGTCGGCACTACCCAGGTAGGCAGCCCGTTGTGTAAACGAGTGTTGATTGTAAAGCGCTTAGAGCTTGGCGTCAATAGTAGTAATGCGGTCGTAGTGACAGTGACAGTAGTAGAAGTATAGTAGCAGCAGTGGTGGTGGTGGTAGTAGTAGTGTGGTAGACGCAACAGCAATAGTGGTGGTAGTTATCGTCGTAGTAGTACTAAGAGTGAAAAGGCAGTAGCAGCAGAAGAGCAGTAGAACTATTACTAAAAGAAGCAGAAGTACCGACAGTCCTGAAGAGTAGTGGCAGCAGAAAGAGTACTAGCAGCAGCGGCAGCAGCGCATACAGCTGTCATAACAGTAGAAACAGTACGCAGGTAGTA
>JADBJO010005344.1:82500-85000 GCA_016801955.1 Conus betulinus | reverse complement strand
GCCGTCTAATATCACAGATGTGAACAGACGGAAAACTAAACTACTACTACTACTACTACTACTGCTACTTCTACTACTATCACACACACACACACACACACACACACACACACACACACACACACACACGCATTAATGATCTCACCGCAATGGGCGTGCACCAAGGCACCCCAACGTCCCCCCTACAGCTATAATAGAGTAGCGGCATTTTTCCCCCTGCAGAGGGACGCGTATTGCTTGTCAGCAGGACCCCTTCCTCTCTTTCTGGTCTGTCATGAGTCAATATGCTCTGTGGCACACTGTACACACCCACCCACACCCACATCCACACACACATCCACACACACACACACACACACACACACACACACACACACACACACAATCCAATGTGCGTTGAGTCAAAACGTGAGTCTGACGTGCACAGTCATCGTATCATTGGCTCTGCGTCATCAACTGGTGTAATCATGTAACTTGCTTGGAAAGTAAAAAAAAAAAAGAAAAAAAAAAAAAGAAAGAAAAAAACTGACGAGAAGTGGGGGAAGGGGGGGGGGGGGGAGGGTGGAAGTGGAGAAACATAGATGCGTATTGTACACCCAGTGCTCTCTCTCTCTCTCTCTCTCTCTCTCTCTCTCTCTCTCTCTCTCTCTCTCTCTCTCTCTCTCTCTCTCTCTCTCTCTTCCCCCCCCCCCCCCCCCCACCCTCTCTCTCTCCTCCTCCTTTCAGCCACACCTGCATTGACTTTCTCTTATCATGTTTGGTTCTTTCCCCTCGAAATTTGCTTTGTTTTTGCGTTATTTTTTCTTAAAATCTCCCATTGCTGAATTTTCTTTTATGCGTTTCACAGTTGATGTCTCTTCTTTGTACAACAAACAAACAGACCGACGAATTGTTACTGTCCTTTTGAAATCAATGTCATGGCTCCCAATGGCTATGAGCAAGCCATCTGGTGCGTAATCGGTTTTTTCCCCCCTCAGTTGAAACACCTTTTACTTTGTCGCTGTCTCTGAATCAGCCAGTCTGTCGATTAGTTTTATTTGTCTGCATTATTGGGCGCCCAAGTACGATCACAACAGCCGCAGAAAATATGCTGGGAATAGTACGTACGTACTGAGGAAGGCTCACATTTCAACACGAACACTTTAATATGCATCCCAAGTCCGCGCACGTGTTAAAAAAAAAAGTGTGAGTGACGTCATGCAAGGGGCGACCATCCATGCCGTCCTCTCTCACACGTCCCCTCCCTCTTCCATCGTCCAACCTCCAACACCAATATTGCTGCAAGTCCAAATCACCCCTGAACTGTTCTGTCCATGTTTTTCTTTCTTTCTTTCTTTTTTTTTTTTTTCTTTTCTCTTCTTTTCACGGTTCTGCTTTGGTTGGCTAAGTATGATTCAACGGCCACACCCACTAAAGTTTGTTTGGCAGACACGGGGGATAACCATCAAAACAGAATGCGGGAGGGGAAGGGGGAATGGGGGGGGGGGGGGGGGGGGGGGCTGTAGGAGAGGGAGGAAGAGGCGAACTTGTATGATACCACACAGTCATTACACATATCGACGGCAGGTTCAGACGGGGAACGAAAACGGCCAGTGTTTCTGTTTAGGGCCTGAAGGATTCGAACTCTCGACCGATACGGATCGAGCTACCACTGTGCTAAGTAGGCACCCCATCGGTAGACGATACTCGGAAATGCTCGGGGGACATAATGGGGGCAAATAACGTGCAGTTAAGCACAGCACGAACTGCGGGAACAACTCGAATGAAAATTGCTGGAGTTGTATTGCACGTCTGTATGGGGGTCTTATCGCGTCGTCAAGCCTCAACGTGACAGCGAGGGTCATGATACCAAGCAGCACAGACCGCTCGAACTGTCTGTGCTTCAGTGACGCCATCACCCTGTATGTTACCAATCAAAACGGGTTGTCTGTGTTAACGATTCTGAGTCCGTCCGATAAGGCTGTCGTGAAACAGCCGGCTGGTTTGTCACAGAGCAAGAAAAGACAACTTCTTCTTGAGCGATGTTCTCCTGCTGCTGTATTGTAAAGATAAGAAACTGTAGATTTGTTTTTTTCTCCCCCCCCCCCCCCCCCCCCCCCCCCCCTCCCCCATCTTCCTACAAGTTTTCCGGAACACTTCCATTGCTGTGACCCCTCTCCCTCCCCCCCCCCCCCTGCCCC
Organism: Conus betulinus; assembly: GCA_016801955.1. NCBI lineage: Eukaryota > Metazoa > Mollusca > Gastropoda > Neogastropoda > Conidae > Conus > Conus betulinus. The sequence continues at coordinate 82,820 of JADBJO010005344.1, read as the reverse complement.
CCTCTTCTCTTCTCACCTCCCCTTTTATGCTACCTATCTCATTCCCCTCACTGTTCTCATCATAATCCCGTTCCTCTTCATCCCTTTCCTTTCCCTGCTTCTCGCATCACTTTTTCGTCTTTTCCTTATTTCCACAGCTGTTGTTTACTGGTGGTGTCGCCTGTTACGTGTTCGCTCACACTCGCTTCTGTTATCATTTCTGACACCATTGTTGATACTGCTGCTACCAGCGTTGCTGATGAACATGCCACGACTGTGTCTGGTGTTTGTAGTGTTACTGTTTAGGCTGCGTTACTTAGTGTTTCTGTTTAGGCTATGCT
>JADBJO010005344.1:60000-67500 GCA_016801955.1 Conus betulinus | reverse complement strand
GACAACGATGGTGGGAGGTGGTCGATGATAATGGTCGATAAGGATGAAGATGATATGATCTTTGTGATGCATGGTGGCTTCCATTATTTTTTGCTGTTACCAGTGTTGATTGTTTGCAATGCTGTTCTTGCTGTTTTCGAAGTTAAAAGAGCAATCAACAAGTGAATTTATGCAGCAAAATTTATGCCATAACCGATGAAGACAATGCGCTACCAGTAAGTGTTTGTCTTTTGATTTGTTGGTTAACAAATCTTACACACCACACACACACACACCACACACACACACACACACCACACACACACACACACACACTCATGCACAGAGAGAGGAAAGAGCACAGAGGAGAGAGAGAGAGAGAGAGAGAAAGGGGAAGCAATCTTAAATATCTTATTAGAAATCTTTAGGACAAGATAACTTCCCTTGTGTTCCAAAAAAAAAAAACCAGAAGCTAAAAAGTCTGTCTAAGGAAGAATATTGAGATAAGGATTGCTTCCCGTTCTCCGTACGTTCTCTTCTCTCTCTCTCCTCTTCTCTCTCTCTCTCCTCTCCTCTCTCCTCTCCCTCTCATCTCTCTTGTCCGGATCTGGAGAAGGGCACAAAACTTTTCTTTGTTTGTTTGTTTTTAGTAGCCAGCATTTCCCCACCCTATGGCTGGTTCGAATTGTTCAACGTTGTCAGGATCTCTCAGTTGATCAAGACTACACTACCAAGATTTAGTACTGTCAATGTATTTGTTGTCAAACTAGTTCCGTTTCTTCACGTGGATAAGCCTTCCTGGCTGCCACACTGACCGTTAGGGAAGTACAATGTCCATGGCAGGATGCTTTATGCTCATGGAGAGTGTTGGCAAGGACCAAGTCATTTTCACTGGCGAATTCAAGCAGGCGTAGTCTTCTATCATTGAAGGTCCTGTCACAGTAAGAGCCGCAGAATCGGTGAACAATTCAGTGCAAGCAAGGGGGGAATTTGTCCCACGACAACTGCTTGAAAGAAGACCTTAAAGTTCTCATATACAGTTTTAACCAAGTGATGACTGAATCACCAAAACGGGTCCCGGGAATAAGCCAATAGAAATCCAAGCCAGGTATCACGAGCAATACCTCGATGTGTGATACTGGAAGGGACTTTAAACTGCACAAGATTGGTGGGTTCAGCGCTTTAAACAAGATCAGTGCAGACTGCTGCTCCTCATGGGTTGAGAAACGTCTTTAACACTGTCCACATGTCCGTGGCGTAAAAGTCGGGGTAGCAGGCCCACAGTAGACATTTTCTGCGGTCGATTTTTGTTGTTGTTGTTGTTGATTCCCTCAGATCTTCAATCCTGTCGCCATGATGAAACCCACAGTCTTCTCGAGGTCTTGCTGGCTGCCCCAAAGCTTCATTTTCAGATCTGCACCCTCTGGCCAGGTTTGACGCCGTAGAACATCATGGGCTGGACAGTGCTGGAGGATGTGTTCTGGGACTGAGATCCAGTGCCCACGCAGACATTCACCACTGTGGGCAATCTGTTTCGGCTTACGTGGCTCAGCAGTCGGCTGTGGCCAGTTTACACACACACACACACACACACACACACACACACACACACACACACACACACACACACACACACACACACACATACATAATTATGCTTGCTCACACACACACACACACACACACACACACACACACACACACACACACACATGCACGCACGCACGCAAACACACACACACACACACACACACACACACACACACACACACTTGATTTATGCTACTGTAATATACCATCTGCATACAAGTGTGTTCAGCTCCCCCCTGTTGGTCAGTCTGATCACAATGCCATTCATCTCTTGCCAGCTTACAGACCAAAAGTGAAAACACAACCTATCACTAAAAAGCAAGTGCAGTGTTGGACACAAGAAAGTGTTGATGAATTACAGGCTTGTTTTGAATGTACAGATTGGAATTTGTTTTTGAATTCTAGTTTTGACATTAACGAAGCCACCGATGTTATTTCCAGCTACATTTCTTTCTGTGAACACATGATTGTACCTACTAAAACTATCAAAATATTTCCCAACAACAAACCTTGGGTTTCAAAATCTCTGAAAATAACTCTAAATGAGAAAAAAAAGAGCTTTTCAATCAGGCAATAAAAGCGATCGTAAGGTTGTACAAAAGAAACTGCAAACGGAGATTGAAGAATCAAAGAGAGCTTACAAGAGAAAAGTTGAAAACATGTTCCAGAATGGAAATATGCGAGATGCATGGAAAGGAGTAAAGGTTTTATCAGGTTCAGGAAAATGTTCAAACCAAAATATTAGTAACAAAAAAACAGCAAAAGAACAGAAGCAATTTGCAGAAAAGCTGAACGATTTTTACTGTAGATTTGATGATAAAAATTTTAGTAAAGAATTAAAGGAAGTGAAGGAAGAACTCCAAAGCAATGTTAAAAACGATGTTGATGGAAGTGATTCTGTTGTGATTGAGGAAAATGATGTTCAGTTTTTTTTTCAAACGTTTAAATGTGAGAAAGGCAATGGGCCCTGATAATATCTGTGGAAAATGTTGAAGGTGTGTGCTTCTCAACTCTCCTATGTTTACAGTCGTTTGTTTACCTGGTCACTTAGAGAATGTATAATTCCTGTTTTATGGAAAAATGCCACTGTATGTCCTGTTCCCAAAAAACGCAACCCAAGCTGTTTAAATGATTACCGACCAGTGCCCTCACATCTGTTGAACAAGCTCATTCTTTGGATAATTGATTTTCTTACACAGAGGACACAGTCTGTTCGATATCAAAGTGTTGTTTTTCGTCTTCCAGAGTCATTTCAACTGGCGCACCCCAGGGTACTGTTTTATCACCAGTGCTTTTTACTCTGTACACAAATGATTGTTCAGGAAGTGATTCACTTTGTACATTAAATATTCAGATGACTCAGCACTTGTGGATCTTTCCAACTCTGATTCTGTTTACTTCAAGGAGGTTCAAAGATTTGTTGACTGGTGCGATCATAACTATCTTGATCTGAATGTAACAAAACGAAAGAAATGTTGATTGATTTTAGAAAGAATCCAAAAGCTGTACCACCACTTTTTATCAAAGGTGCTGAAGTAGAACGTGTTGAATCATACAAATATTTAGGAACTTTTATAGATAATAAGCTGAATTTTAAATCCCATGTTGAGTATGTCCACAAAAAAAAAAATGTCAAACCAGATTATATTGTCTTCGCAGTATGACCTTCTTCAGTCAGGACGAAGATATCGATCGGTTAAATGCAGAAGTGTCAGATTTAAACAAAGTTTTATTCCCCTGTCCATTGATTTCATGAACCGAGAAGATGTTTAATTGAAATCCAAATTCCTCTATATGAATGTATGTCATATGTGAGAAAATGGGTAATGTGGCTAAATTATTGTTTATTTGCTGTGAATGTGTGTGACCACAAATTAATTTCTCAAATTGAGATAATAAAGTTTACTTGACTTGACTTGACTTGACTTGACACACAAAACCCATGGTTACACAGGACGCATGTAGAACAGAATGTCGTTGTCGAAGGAAAGCATCGAACATTCGCGAACGCAAAGAATCCATTGTTTTCCTTGGCGGATGCGAGTCAGAGGAAATGAAGGAAACATCCCTCTTTGTTCCGAGGAGCGATTGTCGTTGACGTCCTTCCTTCCGCCCAACGACACAGTGTTTTTGCTTTGTTTTTGTTTGTTTCTGAGGTGATGGACTGTAATATCAATCGTTTTCTTTGTGTTGTTCGAGGGCTATAATTAAACATTGATGTGCTAATTTCTTTGTTGGTTATATTGCTGGTAATACAATAGTGTGAGGATTTGGCTGATTCACAGACTGCCCGCTGTTCTTACTCAAGAATTTTCGAAAGAACGTCCCTCTGATAACCTCGTCTACACCACTAAACTGACAGCGCTGTTCCTAAGATTCTAGGTAATCTATCGAAGCTTGAAGTTTTACAAATCTTTCTTGCTCCCTTTTCCGCACTGGAGGCCATGAATTTGTCGTAACCTTAACCTACCAGAACACCTGAACTTTTGACACCATACGTCTCCCCCCTGAATCTCATTGTTCAAACATGGATTTTGCCCGGTCTCCCGGTCATTTGAGACAATGACAGTGTTGATAATCTGGTCAAGAATACCGCATTGCATTAAACAGCTCATCAATTTCCTCACATGTCTGAAACTCTGTCAAAGACTCCAGGCATGGAAGAGTGCCGGAACACACCAACAGGTCTTAATATCATATTCGTCCAAATCTGGAAGAATTGCTAGCATTCACCTCTGGTGGTCGCAGACAAGACACAGTGTTCTGCCCGATTACATTCGGGCCACTCTTTTTGTGCACTCTCGTGTCTTTTAAAGCAAGGAAGCTCCATGGTGCCAGTCATATGAGGAGCCACTCACTTTGAAATGGTGTTCATATAACATTAGGATCTGCATAACTTTCCACACGGCACTTAGCAGCGGACACCATGAAGGCTCTGTTCGGGGAGTTGTCATCGGATGTGATCTTCCTAGTTTCTTTTTTTTAAAATGAATATTAAGTTTGATTAAAGATTTGCGTGGGAAACAGATAAAATTGTTACATGAACCTTTGACATTCATCGCTTATTTTCATCGCACAAAAATAGTAGTGTAAAATCCATTGTTTGAACGGACAGAATGAATACTTTCTCTTTTGATATGAATCTAGTGATAATGATAAATGGCGGGAATGGACCAGGGTGCTCAATCGTTAAAGAAAATCATGACCTTAATCCGCCTTGGTGTGGGTAAATCTAGACTGAGTATGGTAGATGAAGCACTTAAAGGTACTTTGAATGAAAATCAAATTCGATGAAATATATCCCCAACCCATTTAAAGCTAAAGCGCATAGATCGCGCTCTGAAATCAAAATCGACGAACATTAACCCCAACCCGTTTGTGGCTTAGCTGCCGAGATCGCCCTCTCTGGCGACATAGGGGTGATTTTGTGCGCATGGGTCACTTCTGGACATCTGCTCTGCCTGCTTCCACGCCTAATCCGTGCTACTCTTATGCCGCTCAGTTTGGTCTCTACATATAATTATGCAGCTGCTGCAGCCTCGCCCTGTCGCCGTCTTAATGCCTACAGTCCACAGGAAGATTTAAAATGGCCTCTATGCCATTCACCAAAGCAGACCCAGCACTGCTGCTGTATTATATGCGTAGAAGTCAGCAGTGTCTCTTGCTATGTATGCATTTTGTTCCCGTGCGGACGGCCGTCCGTTGTGTGTCCAGTGCTTTTCCTTCCTAGAGATATCTCTGAAGATATGATCATCTCCGTGTCTAACGCCTTGTCGTCTTCACTGTATACCTTAGTCATGCAAGGATATGTTTATAAGTTGATATAGCTCATTTTCGTTTGATTGTGAATAAGTTTATTTTCATTCTTGTATGAGTGGCATATATGGAACATTATGCATCTACAGTCGGTAATTCTTGTATCCATCATGATTTACGGATGCTGCGGTGATTTGATTTTATTTTGAACAAGTGAGCACATTTTTGCCCAACATTATATTTTTGTGTTCGTATCTAAGGTATGAAACACAAATATGAAGACTTTTCATCTTTTATTCGATGAATAAAGCAAGAAAACTGTACAATCCATGCATGTATTATGTGCACACACGTCAATACACGCAAGTCAAACAAAACAGAGAAATAATATGTACATACCAAACGTATTACGGTAATACTAAATGTGCAAAAATAAAAAGTCATTCTGATACAGAATCTACAGTTTTGGACAGTTCATTTGCCAAGAATTCACATAGCGGATCCCAATGTTGCCACATGTACATGAACAATACGTAGAACACTTTGCGGGGGGAGGGGGGGGGGGGGGGGGGGGGGTACTGTAATATATTCCCAAAAGGACTCTCCATTCAAAGACCTACTTTGTTTCGGAAACGATGTCATATCTTTGTCGACGCCAGACTTGCAAACTAATAAAGACCTTTTCAATTGTCAGATGTGTCTCCTTCCGAGACATTTTCGTCTTTGTTTTTACCGGGTTACCTTTCACTAGAAGTTCCCCTCACTTAAAGACAGCACACGTTTTTCCCCAGGCATTTTTGTTTTGTCTGTAGTAGACTGACCTCTAAAGGTAAAGAAGATTTCCGCTTCCGGTCTTTTTTCCCCCATTGTTTGATTGATTTCCTAATAAAGACTTCTTCTTCCGGTCTGTTTTTCTCTTTGTTCTCTACGGGATTTATTTCCCCATAAAGACTTCCCTCTTCCGGTCTATCTTTCTCTCTTTGTATCTACTGGGTTGACTTCCAGGCTATTCGTATCTTTATCTTGACTGGACTGACCTCTTTCCTCGTGCACATTTTGGCCTTTGCCTATACCAACTTGATCTCCCAATAAAATCTTCCACATCCGAAACATTTTGGTCTTTGTCAGTATTGCAGTGAGTTCCGAATGAAAAACTTCCCCCTCTGGAACATTATGGTCTTAGTCTGTACTAGACTGACTTTTCGGGAGAGCATTCCTCTTCCGGAACATTTTTCTCTTTGTCTTTACTAAATGAACTTCCAGTAGACACTCTCTTTTTTTTCGGAACATTTTGTGTCTCTTTGCCTCCACGACATGAACTTCGCAATGAGGACGCCCTCATCCGGATCATCTTCGCCTTAGTCTGTTTAAGAGTGACATTTCACAAAAAAATTCCCTCCATTAAAGACTTGATTTTTCCTGAAACATTTTTCTCTTGTTCTTACAAGATCTTACCTCCTTACGAAGTCTCCTTTGGGGTCGTTAAATAAAGGTTTCACTGGAGGCCTTTACATAAATCAAAATGTGCAACTAGTTGCATCAACAATATGTACAGAATGTAGAGACAAATTTGTTAAAAAAAATTCTATGTGTAGTTAGTTGATCACATTCTGCTTTCAGAAAATTAGTTGCAATAATATGTACAGAATGTCCGTCACATTTGTTTACAAAAATTGATATGTACAATTAATTGATCACTTTTTCTGATTTCAGAAACTAGTTACAACAATAGTATGTACAGAATGCCCGTCACATTGTTTACAAAAAAATCAGTATGTTCAACAAATTGTTCATATTTCGATTACATAAACTAACGCTTGCTCGAAAATCATATATACAGCGCTTAGAATAAAGAAATCATTGTGTGCCTAATTTCGTGGCTTGATGAGCAGAAACAGACAATACTGTTAATTCAAAACTTTTGACTTTGCGGACAACATGATGTTTGTCAAACTCAGCACTGAAAACATTGAAATGACAAAGACTAATGTTCGCATACAATTATGAAATTGCGATCGTAGAAACAGTTACAGTGTGGAAATCATTACAACCTAGAAAGCTGCGCACATTTTAGCTGCAAACTGATACGTAATTATCGTACAGAAATTGGGAGAGATTGCGGTTACAGAAAGCGTAGAAGAAATGAACATCAGCTGACAACTCGAGGCCGAATTG
>JADBJO010005344.1:52500-57500 GCA_016801955.1 Conus betulinus | reverse complement strand
TCTTTAGTTTTCTGGGCTATTGCGATCCAGCTGATAAATCTTCAACTTGAAGTCTCCCTTCCCCACCCCCACCCCCGACCTACCCCCCTCCCCTCGTTCTCCCCTTCTCCTTCCCTTCGCCTGTTCTTGCTTATCTCCCTATCCCCACCCCCCTCTCCCCCAGACCCATTCTCATACACACTCGGTGACCGAGCACGATCGCAGGATAAGCGTTACTAAAAATGGACAAGGCTGTGTTAAAAAGGAAAATTTGCAACGGTCCTCACAAAGGTGCGTTTATGCGATGGGGGCACTAGATCGAAAACAAAGCAAACACTGTACATCCTGATCCGCAGGTCTTGAGATCGACAATCCGACTATTTCGTGTTCCAAGCAAAGGGTATTACCTCTAACTGTGCAGGAAAAGAATGGCGATACGTAACTATAAAACGAAAAAAAAATGGGAAAAAATCTTCTGATTGACCTCCAGCCTTTAAAACATTTAACTTGTTTCTATCGAAGAGGGCGTGGATTGGAAACGGAAAGGAGCTTAAACAAACATCGCCTCTGTTGTTCGCCTGTGTTTCTTATCGCTACACACACACACACACACACACACACACACACACACACACACACACACACACACACACACACACAACACAACACAACACAACACGCACACACACACACACACACACACACACACAACACACGCACGCACGCACGCACGCTCGCACACACACAGAGTCCTGCTTCGTGTGTTGTCGAGTTTTGTAAACTTACTTCCGGGTAGTTCTTGATAAACCCACACTTCACGAGTTCAGCGTGAGGTCATGCAAAGGGCGGTAACCCCACAGTCCACACAAAAACAACACACACACACAAATACACACACACACACACACACATACACACACACAACATCCAAACATACATAAACGAGAGAGGAGAGGATGAGAGAGGAGAGAGGGAGAGAGAGGAGGAGAGAAGGAGAGAGAGAGAGGCTCAGAGAGGGAGCAAGAGAGGAGAAATTGCTACAAGCAGTGAAAACAGCCAAGAAAAAACAAAGCGCCAGGGGCGAAAAACAAGCCCGAGACAAGCAATTACAGAAGTGTCAAACAGCCAGACAACAACAGAAGAAAGAAAGAGAAGAAACAAACAAAAGCGGAAGCGGGAGGAATCCCCCTCGAGACAAGTACAGAAACAACACACCACAAGTAGTTCCCCTCCTATAACAAAACAATACCTCGACGTCGCCTGCTACACGCAGTAGTATAGCAGGCCACGGGGACGACAATGATAACGACCAGCAACGTCACTGCTGCCCCAAACACGATCGGTAAAGGATGCTCCACCAGAGAACTTGGAACCAGTCTGCACACACACACACACACACACACAACACACACACAACACACACACGCACGCACGCACGCACGCACGCACGCACCACAACACACACACACACAACACACCGCACACACACCCAGACATACAGACATCTTTATCATACCATCAGCTGGTTCAATGCGACAGTACACTGCTCAGTTCGTCGGGTCTCAGCAATTTTTGTCCCCACAATCCTCCACCACGGCTATTTTTTGTTTTTTGTTGTTTTTTTTGTTTTTGTTTTTCACACTCAGTAGCAATGAATTGCTTATGTGGAAGAAGAAGAACTGTTTTGCTTAGGTTTGTGCGGGTAGGGGTAAGGTTTTTGGGAAAGTTTACGCGTGTGACTCGGAGTTCGAAGTGCTTATGCTTGCGGGAATGCGCTGGGATTGTTATGTGACTGTGCTCAAGTTTTCATTAGATGGGTATATCATATCATATATTGTCAGTTATGATTTGGCAGAAATGATGATTTTTTTTTCTCTTATGGGGTGCGATTGTGTACCCTGAGGAAAGAAGGGAAAGGGGATTAGAGCCAGTGGGTAAGAAGGGGTTAGAGAGTTAGGTAGAGACAGAGAGAGGGGGAGAGGGGAGCGGGAGATGGACGGAGCGGGAGGGGAAGGGTAGGTAGAGCGAGGGGAGGCGGGAGGGGGGGTTATACTACTCTCTCCTCTATAATGTTTACTCACTGTTTACCTACTCCCTGATTTACTGACCCTGAGATTATTATTAACACTTTTAACCGTAACCCCTCTTTTTACTGTATACCCTCCTGGGTAGTGGGTGTGAGGGGGGTAGAGGGGGGGGGGGGGGGGGGAGGGGGGGGGGTTTGGGGGGAGGGGCGAAGGGGGGTGAGGGGGAGGGGGTGGTCGGGGGGGTGGTGGGGGTTATACTGAGACGAGACAGAGACAGATTATACTGGTTTACGGAGGGGGGGGGTACTGGTGGTACTTCTGAGACAGCCACCAGACCAGACAGACCCAGAAGACCAGAGAGATGAGATTTAGAGAGAGAGAGAGCGAGAGAGAGAGCGAGAGACGAGAGAGAGGACAAAATTTATGGAGAAGAGAGAAAGGGGGGGTGGGGGGGGGGGGGGGTGAAGGAGGAGAGAGTGGAGCGAGAGAGGAGAGAGAGACAGGAGAGAGGGGGACGGAGGGAGAAGAGTGAGAGGACCGAGAGAGACGAGGAGAGAGACCGCGAGAGAGAAGAGAGGAAAAGAGAGCGAGAGAGGAGAGAGAGAAGAGAGACGAGAGAGAGGAGATCGAGAGCGGAGAGGTGAGAGCAGCGGGAGAGAGAGAGAGAGGGGGAGATGGGGGGGAAGGGAGAGACGAGAGGAGAGAAGAGAGTGACGAGGAGAGAGAGAGAGAGAGAGATCGGGGAGAGGAGAGAAGGCCCAATCAATGAGGGCACGCGAGGAGGAGAGAGGTGAGCGACGAGAGGACATTGGAAGTACTGAGAGGGAGAAAGGGGGAGAGAGAGACGGGGAGAGAGAGAGAGGAGAGCAGAGAGGGAGAGAGAAGAGAAGAGGCGGAACAATAGAGGAGGAGGAGAGAGAGAGAGAGAGGGGAGAGGAGAACGAGTGAGACGAGAGAGAGAGAGAGAGAGGAGGAGAGGGAGAGAGAGAGGAGAGAGTGGAGAGAGAGAGGAGAGCGAGAGAGAGAGAGGGCGAGAGAGAGAGAGAGAGACGAGAGAGGAGAGGAGAGAGGACGAGAGAGAGGGGACCGAGCGAGAAGAGAGAGCGGACGAGAGAGGGAGAGGGAGAGAGGAGAGAGAGGAGAGGGGGGGGGGAAAAAAAAAAAAAAAAAAAAAAAATTTTTTTTTTAAGAACGAGAGAGAGATGGAGATAGAGATTTGGAGAGAGAGAGGGAGGCGAGAAGGGAGAGAGGAGAGAGAGAGAGAGGGAGGCAACCGTGAGGAACAAGGCGAGGACATTATGAGAGAGCGGAGAGAGAGGAGAACTGAGGACAAGAGAGGAAACAAGGTGGGCTGGAGAGAGGAGGGAAACGAGAGAGTGAGAGAGAGAGGCCAGAGAGGAAGAGGGGGAGGCGAGGAGGAGAGAGAGAGGAGAGAAGAGAGAGAGAGAGAAGAGAGAGGGAAGGACGCCAGGGGACCAATTGAGCGGGAGAGAGAGACGGAGACTGAGGAGAAGTCGACGAGAGAAGGCGGAGAGCGGACAATTAGGAGAGAGCGAGGAGGGAGGAGGAGAGAGAGATGACGAGGGAGGAGAGAGATATGGAGTTGTGAATAACAGACTGGGCGAAGGGAGAGGGGGTAGAGGGGGAGAGAGTGGATACACATATACACAAGGGCACGTGGTCAAACCTCACACCATACCGAGAGTGGGTGTTGAAGAGGATCACGCGCGCGCCCGCGCGCACACACGCACGCACGCACGCACGCACGCACGCACACACACACACACACACACACACACACAACCACACACAGAGGCACGTGCTCAAGCCCACATCAAGCCGAGAGAGGAGAAAGTTCAAGAGGACAAACCACACCCTTCTATCGTTACACACAGGGACAGCTCCCGACCCGTTGTTGATGCAAATTACATGCACATGGTTTTGAACATAGGGATGCCTTCGGCTCCCTGTCCGTTTGGAAGTCAGTCAGTCAGTCATCATCAAAGAGTAAACAACCAAGAAACACACACACACACACACACACACACACACACACACACACACACACACACACACACACACACACAACACACACACACACACACACACACACACACACACACACACAAAACAAACAAACAAACACACATACAAACTTACAAATACACAAGCAAACAAACGAGCGTGTGTAAGCCGCCGTGTCGTGTCCAGTCTCTCCCTCCCGCTCGTGAGTGATTGTAATGCACTCACATTAACACTATCAAAGAGGATGTCCAGCGATATTACATACTTGTATTCTTTGAAAGTCCTTTCAAATCCACGATCTTGTGGCTAGGCAGCACACACAACCGTTTTTGACACCATGCTGCGCTAGGCTCATATTGGGTGAGTTTATTCCAAGAAAACGACCAACCAACCAACCCACCAACCAAACCAACCAACCAACAACAACAAAAAAAACAAACGAACAACCAACCAACCAAATGCACTCAGACGCCGGTCCAGAGATAAGAGGACCAGCCTACTATGTAGTAAACACCCCTGTTTTGATCCTAGCCCGCCTTTTTTGTCGCCAGCGACATAGCGGCAAGGCCGGCGACATAAGAACGCTTTGCAAGTAATTTTCAGTGACTCCGTCGGTGAACATGAACAAACAAACACAATATAAGACAATTGCTTGTCCATGTTCACCTGTGGAGTTACTTAAAATTACTTTTAAAATTTGTTCGAAATTCCGCCCGCAGCCACCTCACTTTAAAAGTGATATAACGGTGGATTACAGCATTACCGTTACCACTAAACTTTTTTTTTTTTTGACAGTGGGGTCTCCACCCTCCTATTCTTTCCCATTGCCTTTTTTTCTGAAATTGACTCATGCTCTCCATGCTTTGTGTGTGTGTGTGTGTGTGTGTGTGTGTGTGTGTGTGTGTGTGTGTGTGTGTGTGTGTATGTGGTGTGTGGTGTGTGTATGTGATGTGTGTGTGTGTGTGTGTG
>JADBJO010005344.1:37500-40000 GCA_016801955.1 Conus betulinus | reverse complement strand
AAAGGGTATCATCAGTATCAGTAAAAGTGAAGTTTCAAAACAATGACTGAGGGCGGAAAATTTTCCGCCCTCAAGTCATTGTTTTGAAACTTCTGTAATCTGCTTGTCTTTATCTTGCGAAAACAATAACGTTTCTTTTTAAAAAGTAGGTTAGGTTTAACGTCCCACATAGCAAACGCTTTCAGGGACAAGTTGTTGGCGGCAGCAAACTGCAGAACGTAGGGTCCGTTGTCTGGCAGACTTGTCAGCTTGTAGGCTTGGTTGGAGTCTGTATCTGACAGTGGGTAGGAGGTACCCAGGGTAGTCGGTGTCTTCGGGCGGAAGCCTGGGTCAGGTTGTTCGTTTTGTAGATAGCAGAATCAAGTGTTCGTTTGCAGATAGCAGAATCAAGTTGTTCGTTTGTAGGTAGCAGAATCCAGTTTGTTCGTGTTGTAGACAGCAGAATCGGGTTTCTTCGTTTGTAGACAGCAGAATCAAGTTGTTCAACTCGTAGATAGTAGAATCAAGCTGTTCAATTCGTAGATAGTAGAATCAAGTTGTTGTTCAATTCGTAGATAGTAGAATCAAGTTGTTCAATTCGTAGATAGTCAAACCAAGTTGGTCAATTCGTGGACAGTCGACGCCTTTCTTCTTTCTTGGTCAATCGTGATGATGGTGTCTTCCTTGTTGTCCACTCCCCAAGGCCGTCGTCAGGGCTACAGGGCGGACGTCTTCGTGCAGAGTGGCGATAGTCCTGTGCTGCGTGAGGCCGACTCTGAAAACGTGTAACTGCATGCATATCGATGTCCACGCTGTGCCATGGGAGACGTTCCTATCCTCCCCTTGCCCACCAAAGGGAGGGCCCTGCGGGTCGTGCAGGCCACTGGTGAAGTCGCAGAATGGCAGCGCCTCGTCGCCGAACTGCACCCACAGTCTTGAGAGCCGTTCCCCGGCGATACAGGTTAGTCCCCCCCCCCCCCCCCCCCCCCCCAGTCGTCATTACTGATGTGAGGAAGGTTGTCTGCGCCGCCCCACACCTGTCTGTCACCTCGGCGTCTTCTGTAGGTAATACCACTTCCTCGCAGGAATTCTCTCTCTCTCTCTCTCTCTCTCTCTCTCTCTCTCTCTCTCTCTCTCTCTCTCTCTCTCTCTCTGTGTGTGTGTGTGTGTGTGTGTGTGTGTGTGTGTGTGTGTGTGTGTGTGTGTGTGTGGCGCGCGTGCGCCCTCCGTCTCTATGTTGTGATGTTTTGGTCTTCCATTTAAATCTGCGGCTTAATAAGTGAAGCACATCTGTGAGCGTGTGTGTGTGCGCGCACACACTCATACACACACACACACACACACACACATACACACACACACACACACACACACACACACACACACACACACACTAATTGAGAGACGGGAGGGGGAGGGGGGTGGATAGGGTGATGGCAAAATAGTTGTTAGACATTCAAAAACGAGAGCTTGGTCACGACGAAAAAGCAGAAGAACACACACAAAACAAAGTGTGAAGTAACGCACTTTAATGCACGACACAAAACAAGACAAGAAATTTTTCGGCAATAAGCCTTCCTCAGCGACAAAACAATGAAAACGGTACAGACATAAACATGCGCAATACTCCCCTTTTGAAGCCAAAGTGGTGAATGAAGTTGAAAGAGGGGCAGTGGGAGAGAGGGTGAGTTGTGTTCGAGGAAGAAGGCACGAGGAAAGAGGGTAGAGTGAAGCGAGGAGGAGGAAAAAAGAGAGAGAGAGAGAGAGAGAGAGAGAGAGAGAGAGAGAGAGAGAGAGAGAGAGAGAGAGAGAGAGAAATGAAAGTAGAGGAATGTATAGACATTTGTGTGTTTGTGTGGTTGTGTGCGTGCGTATTGGCGTGTGGTTGTGTGCGTTACTTTACACTTTAATTTGTGTGCTTTTGTGTGCCTCTTCTGCTTTTTCGTCGTGTTCCGGTAACGCTGCAGTTTGTGTTTCATTTGCCTGAGAGCTTGGTCAGCAAAAAAACATATTATTTCGAGCTCAGTGTGCGTGAGTGTGCGTGCGTGCGTGCGTATGTGTGTGTGTGCGCGTGCGTGCGTACGTGCGTGCTTGTCCGCGTGCGAGTGCGCGCGCGCGCGCGCGCGCGCGCGCGTGTGTGTGTGTGTGTGTGTGTGTGTGAGACGGTGACATATTGAGACACAAAGCGCGCGCGCACACACACACACACACACACACACACACACACACACACACACACACACACACACACACACACATACACACACACACATGCCCGCGCGCACGCTGCTGTGTGTGTGTGTGTGTGTGTGTGTGTGTGTGGTGTGTGTGTGTGTGTGTGTGTGTGAGAGAGAGAGAGAGAGGGAGAGAGAGAGAGAGAGAGAGAGAGAGAGAGAGAGAGAGAGAGAGAGAGAGAGAGAGACAATGACAAAATATGACAATGACAAATATTTTAATTGAACTAGGCCTTGTGCCCGTGTCAATGGGGACTTAGGGGGGAGGGGATGTGGGGGTAGAAACA
>JADBJO010005344.1:7500-25000 GCA_016801955.1 Conus betulinus | reverse complement strand
AGAGGGAGAGAGAGAGAGTGTGTGTGTGTGTGTGTGTGTGTGTGTGTGGGTGTGTAGGGGGGAGGGGGGGAAGGGGCGATTGGGGAAGGAAGGGATTGCGGGAGGGCGGGGGGTGGGGTGGAGGGCAAGGCCAGCGACTGCTGCGCACCTCTCGGCAAATACTACTGGTCCCAGCGACTACGCTTTTCTCGCTTGGCAGACTACTTGCTCGGGGATAACTATCTTCTCGTCGAGGCAGACTCCACACAAACATACCACACGCAGAGCAGACGCACGCACACAGATAATTATAGTGTACACGCAGGCCCCCCCCCCCCCCCCCCCCCCCCCACACACCACACACACGATCGCAAGCGGGACAAAACAGAACACAGAAACAAAACAAACAAAGCAAACAAACGAACAACAACAACAAAAAACATAACGAAAGATATTCAACGATATACATCGTTGTCCTTATCACGTTTACGAAGTTTTGATACGGGAAAACGCATCTCCCAATCACTTCTGAGCTGTATCCGGATGAAGCTGATAACACAACTGTGCAGTTAAATGCTGTTTGCCTACTTTAGTCTGTAGGCTCGTTGGTTCTGTCTGTATGCGCATTTCGATTTTCTTTACGTTTGTGACAGAACCCGTTAGCGCTCCACAGCACGCGCACGCTCCTTCTCTCAGCAGTCGGAAACAAGAGCACAATAAGGACTACGAGAGACAGAGAGAGAGAGAGAGAGAGAGAGGGGGGGGGAGGGAGGGAGGGAAAAAGGGGTGGGGTGGGTTCATGGTATCTCTTTAGAAAGATGCCCACCTTACATGGCTGAAACGTCTTATGGCGGACAAGAAGCAGCAAAAACTTATCAACGGGGCGGAACAGGGGCAAAGAGAGAGTGAAGGCCGGTAGCGAGTGTGTAGGCTGAAAGGGAAGAGTTGGGGTGGAGACACCAAAGACTATTGGCAGTGTAGGTGGCCTGCTTAAATTCCCTGTCACTGCTTATCGCAAGAATAATTGTGGACAGACACACATACGCACGCATGCGTGCACACACACGCATTCGCGCGCACGCGCGCGCGCGCGCACACACACACACACACACACACACACACGCACGCACGCACGCACGCGCACGCACGCACGCACACACACACACACACCACACACACACACACACATCATCATCAGCAGCAGCAGCAGCAGCAGCAAAATAAATTTGTCGTGACCTTTTCATTTGATACGGACAATGGGAACTCATTGATGAAGATGCAGACTAAGAGGGGGCTATTCACTAGGTAGTCCAGTAGGCCTGGGCCTAGAGGGGAGGCGATCGTGGCAGGCGACCGTCACGGTTCGGTGACCGTCGGCCTGCAGGCAGGGCACGGTGACCAGTCATCCGTTCTTGTCCTGAGGGATGAACACGTTCAGGAGAGCTTCAGCCTATTGAGTGGTTCCACCTTGTTGGCTATGGAGTGTAGTGAACACTTGAAGCATCAGTCCTGGCTTGTGGAGAAGTCCAGGCTGTTAGTACAATGGGCAGCTTCGGGGAGTCGAACGTGAGTTTGAACTGGAGGTTATGCATTAACCACTCTCAACCCAACTCTTTGTTGGTGCTAGTAACTGTGGGTGTGTGTGGTGTGGGGGGTGGGGAGGGGGGGGGGGGGGGGGGGGGGGTGGGGGGGGGTGGTGACTAGTGATTCCATTGGTGGAATAAATATATCTCGGGGAGTTATTGGTGCAAAATCGTTGAGACGTGTGTGTGTCAATGATTCCATTGGTTGAACCAGTTTAACTCGGGTTCTCTCTGGTTGAGAATGGATATAAGATGCTCGGAAAACCAGGAAATGCGTTGACTCACTTAGGGAAGTGCAGGGGGCTCAAGAAAAATCCAGCGAGAAGCAGAGGGCAGCTGTCGCCTCGAAGCCAGACGACGGTAGAGAATTGTCTCCTGGGTGGGGCGTAAGACAGTGGAGGTTGCTATAGCTTCGGAGCTGACGACGGTAGAGAATTGTCTCCTGGGTGGGGACGTAAGACAGTGGAGGTTGCTATACCTTCGGAGCTGACGACGGTAGAGAATTGTCTCCTGGTGGGGGGACGGTAGACAGCAAGACGTGTCAGCCTTTTGGGGCCTAGGACAGAGAGCTGCCAGACAACGGTGGGGTGTTTGCAGCAAGAGAAGACCTGTGGAAGAGGCCGACAGGAGCCCTCTCCATGGAAAGGGGTGAAGTTCAGCGGAGTCCGGGAGACTCAGTCTGAGGGTGCAACGCGAGCTACGTTGCCAGTGTCCCCCCAACTGGGATTTGGCCAATCGGGAGGACACACAGTGTGGCAACTTCAGCAATCGTAGTGGCACTGAGTGGTGAGAGACTGACTGGTCAACCAAGCAATGTTGCAAGTTATGAACGTTTATTTGCTCTTAAGTTTATAAGTGTGCAACCAGAATAGTGGAATGTTGTCTTTCCTGATTAATTAAGAGTAACTAAAGGAAAGGGGATGCGATTATGAGCTTATCTGTGTGATGTTACATTGTTGTATGATACAGATAAGTGTGTTGTGCAGTGATGGGTGGGGGCTCGGAGTCAAGTTAAATAAAAGTTGATTATTTTCTATAAAATGTTACTGGTTTCCCGTCACCTTTGTGCGGGCCCTATGTGAGTGACAGAGTGCGTGTGTCTATGTGAGAGTGAATTTTGGTTGAGAAAACGTGAATGCTTCTGTCTATACCCCTTGCATTCCTGCATATGATAATTTTTTATAACGAGGGGGAGCGTCGGAGACACGTCACAGTGATTGGTTCATATTTGAAATCCACGAGTCACACATTCGTGATAATGATGTGTATCAGGAGTGACTAGATCGGAATCCAGATTGGAGCGGGTGAAAAAGTTTTTTTGTTTTCTCCATGAACTGAGATACGTGTGTGTGTGTGTGTGTGTGTGTGTGTGTGTGTGTGTGTGTCTTCCAAGGGGTTTGGATAGAATTGATATTAAGGATATAGGTCTGAAATTATTTGGATCCGACAAATCATTGATTTTGGAAGGGGGATCACTTTGGCATTTTTGAACGCTTGAGGAAAGACATTGGTTTCAATGGATAAATCATATATGTATGTAAGAGACTCAACAATGTAAGGTAGAGCGTGTTTGAGAAGAAATGCGGATATGTTATCAGGACCCATGGATTTTTTATTCTTTAACTGCGCTAAATGCATGTTTACTTCATGTACAGCAAGAAGGGGAATTTTGAGTGAGTTACTGGAGCCAAGGTTTTGTTTGCAAAATGATATTGGGGAAGTCGGGCATGTATATTCATTTGGTGCTCTTATAGTTTGTGTAGCTTGAGTAAGGATATTTGATGATGGCAGAAAGTAGGTATCAAATTTGTCCGGAGTAATGTTTGTGTTTGAATTTTGTGAAGCTGTACGCTTGTTGTGTACAAATAGTGCTTATTGCCCTCCACATAGGCGCTGTGGTTTTTGCACCCGGAGTCATTTGACTTATGTAGTCTCGTTTGGCTTTATCAACTTCGTTTTAAACAAAGTTTCTCTGCTCTTTGTATTCGTCAGACAAATTTGCTGCCTTGAGTTGGTCACACGTAGAACCATTTCTTGCAGCAATTCTGGTGTTAACCACGGGTTCATCCGCGGATGCCTAACTCTTTTTTGATGTAACGGCACGTGTTTATTTATGATGGTGAGGAATGTTTGGTACCAGAAGGACAGTGCGTCAGTGACGTCTGAGAAATCATATTTAAGTAAAATGGGGGAAATGTATAAGTCATAGAGGTATGCTGTTTCATTAAAACTTTTTAAAAGAGTGGTATTTCCACGTGCAGAAGACTGGACAATGATCCAAATATCAGAATGTACCACTGAAACATCTAATATTGCAGATTCGTTGTTTGTGTATACATAATCAATAAGAGTCGCAGTTGTTTTAGATAGATAGATAAATAGATAGATAGATAGAGAGAGAGAGAGAGAGAGAGAGAGAGAGAGAGAGTAGAGAGAGAGTGTGTCCATGTGTTTGACTGTATGCGTACATGTCAGGTGCACTGGAAAATGTTTTTCATTTGGGGGTGGGGGTGGGGGGAGAGAAGTAAAGATAGATCGGGGGGGGGGGGGGGGGGGGGGGGCAGCTTGAACTGAAACTTCCACATTTTTATGAAGGGATGAAGGGGGGGGGGGGGGGGGGGGGGGGGGACTTACCTTCCAAAATTTCATAAAACTAGGGGAGGAGATGGGATGGACACTCCCAAATCTTCTTAAAAGCAGGTGGAGAGGGCGGGGGGCGGGGGGGGGGGAGGGCGTAGGGAGGGCGTACATGGGGAAAAACGAGGGGGATGGGTGGCACTCAGATTGTTTGAACATTTTCGAATGGGTATTCTGTCATGTTTCAAAGTTTTCTGAAAATGGGAGAGGGGGCAGCACCATAACATGCTATACATAATATAATACTAGGATGAGAGATGATAGCCTTACCCCCCCCCCCCCCCCCCCCCCCCCTTTCTCTCCCCCAACCAACATTGTCATTTAGGGTGTTGATTTCCCTGTCCATTCCAGTAATGTAAACTGCTTTCGTTCGAAGAATGGAAAAAGACGTCACCCCTTCTAAATATTTGTGGTGAAATCAGTGGACTATCACTGGCGTGTGTCAATATTACCTTGAGTCAGATAGTGATGCCCCTGTGTGTGTGCGCGCGTGCGCGCGCGCGTGTGTGTATGTGTGTGTGTGTGTGTGTGTGTGTGTGTGTGTGTGTGTGTGTGTGTGTGTGTGCACAAGCGCATGCAGATGTGTGTATGATATCTTTATCTGTGTGTGTGTGTGTGTGTGAGAGTGTGTGAGAGTGGAGAGAGAGAGAGAGAGAGAGAGAGAGAGAGAGAGAGAGAGAGTGTGTGTGTGTGTGTGTGTGTGTGTGTTTGAATGCATGTGTATGCACGTGTGTGCACATGAGAGTGCCCAAGGGCGTCTATATGTATTATGTGTGTTTTTTGTTTATGTTTGCAGTAGTATGTGTGTCTTTAGCAGGAGGCGATAGGGGTGGGGCTGTTTTCATTTGAGAGAGAGACAGACAGACAGACAGACAGACAGAGAGTGAGTGAGTGAGTGACAGAGAGAGACAGACAGACACACAACCAGACAGAGAGACAGAGAATGCTAACAGAACTAACCGGCGAACACAAGTGTTGACAATCAATGACAAATCAGTACTTGCAGCTGACCACAGCTGGCCTGTCCAGCGCATGGGTCAGTCATGTATCGGTTTCTGGCTGCTGGACCCCCCACCTCAACATTATCACGGAACAATTCTCAAAGGAGAGGCAGCACACCTCAAATTCCTACCACAAAGTCACACACACACACACACACACACACACACACACACACACACACACACACACAGAGAGCTAAAAAGGTCTTGGGTTTGTTTCTCATCAAAGGCATTTACTTGTGAGATTTTTCTATCGCATCCTACCTGAACAGGCTATGGGATCGACTGAGAAGACCAGACCCGAACAGCCTACCTTCATTAACTTAAAACACTGCAGGTGTCTGTATCCTTCGGACCTGGTTGACGGGCGGGATATTACACTAAAAGGAGCGTAGAGTAGAGCCATGCTAGGAATATTATGCTAGAATGGAACCCCAAAGCGTCATCCTCAGTATTCTCATCCTCATACAAACAAACAAACAAGCAAACAAGTAGACAAATATCAGTTTGATGGTGTTTTACAATAGTGGCGTGTGTCCTGCACCTGTAAAGGGACAGCATCGAATGGCAGCGGGTATAATACCTCCCTTAGTGAGCGTCCGACTGACGTTCGTATATCGGTTGCCAAATGCGAAATTGCGTGATGTCACAGTCTGAGCTTTGCAGGGGGTCTTGCATCTCGGTCTCCACCAATGGAATTTTGTCAGAGCTCGCTGCCCTAGACCATCTTGGTCACAGTTTGGTGGTAGACCGTCGGGTCTACTGCTCGAGAACCAGACCGCTGCCGAGTCCGCTCTACCCGGTTATTTACCAAGAGGACGACAGAGAAAGAGATGGGATGACAGCATCAGTGAACCGGACCGGCCTCGAACTCAACAACTGCCTGTGAGCGTCTGAGAACCGGGAGGAGTGGAGGAAGCTGGTTGCGAAGTCTTCTGTGGCGCCCCAACGGTCTTTAAGACTCCGGGATAGGTGGTAGGCGCCTTGCCCCAATCTTTTTCTTCCCAAGCACAATCACAAGACCGCGATCAATTGATTGTAATCACAAGACAGCGATCAATTGGTTGTTCAGTTGTTTTTTTTTTCCCGGCTTTGCCTGGACACTTTGCCAGCGTGACAAGACCCGGCTACACGGTTCATGAACCTGGTCTGGATCTCGGACTTTCTCTTTCGTTGTACCATGGCTGAACAGTACCGCTGTGTGAACAGTCTAAATTTTAAATGTAGAAGCCTATGGTGACGAGACAGCTATACAATACGACGTAACGATACAAGACACATGCAATATACACAATACAACACCCTCCTGTACAATAAGATGCAATATACAACACAATGCTATGTAATCCTATGCAATGCACGGTAATTCAAGGTTACAGTAGGACACGGTACGATGCAATAGCTCTAGCACACAATGAGAGTGTCGACGCGATGTAACGCTATACAATATGCAAAGGACTATGGAGCACAAATGTAGTACAGCGCAAAACACATACCCCCAAATCACACGATACACTATGATCTGTATGTATGGTAAGTGCTATGAAATATGACTCAATATCGTGAAACACAAGATAATCATGACTTACGAAACCACAGCGCTATTCGATACTTATCAAGTGTACAACAACACAATACAACAACGTAGCGCATTTCGTCGCAACAACCTAACAGAATGGCTATAATCGATTACATGAGAATGTAATGCAAAATTCAAATGTTTTACATTTAATTAAACCAGATTCGCTTAACATTTGATGGTAACTAAATACGCAAAGCGGGTGAAATTTAAATTATAAGATTTGAGAATCCGGAAATATAAATGAATATAAAATCCTTCACTTGCGATTTACAAAAACCATTATATCCAATTTCTACCTATTGCCGGCATGTGAGGCTTTTCATTCGTTAAATCGGACCCATCAAAAAATGGCAGTTTTAATGCTCCATTGACGTCAAATCGAGATACCACAGTCTACAATTCCATGGTATTTTCACCACCAAGGGTTCAAAAAAACGGAATCTAACAGCACCCCTAAAGCAGCCAGTGACAGGTAGATCTGAAACGAAAGGAAAGTGTGGTAAAGAAATAAGTAGCTGAAAAACTAAAATCATATATAAAATATAAGGGTAAAACTTTGAGCCTGTGCTTAAGAATCCATCTAAGGATGCAAGGGAGATCAAAAAGTGTCAACAGTGAGAATGGTTGGCACAACTCATAAATAACCCTAGTTTTTTTTTCAGAAGCTAAGAATAGTGCAGGACAGCCTTTACTTGGACCTCGTAAGAGAGTCTCATAGTGTTTGACCAAGAAAATAATATGTAGAACAATTTAGTAGTGGGGGAAAAAACAAATGCAAGCTAACAATTTCTCCATCAGCATATCAACGACTTGGCAAAGATTTGCAGGAAAATAAAAGGAAGGGGGTGGGAGTGGGTGGAAGGGGAAGGGGATAAAAAATGATGTATGCATGTGGTGTGCGTGCGTGCGTGCGTGTGTGTGTGTGTGTGTGTGTGTGTGTGTGGGCGCGCGCACGCGCGCGCGCGCGCAGCAAGCAAGCAGGCGTGAGTGCGTGCGTGAGTGCGTGGGTGCGTGCGCGTGAGTGCGTAGGCGCGTGCGTGCGTGGGGTGTGGGTGTGGGGGGATGTGTGGGTGTGCCATGCGTATGTACACTCAGGAGAGTGCGCCTGCTAGATTTTGCTTTTCTTTGTGTAAGCGCTCTCTCTCTCTCTCTCTCTCTCTCTCTTCTCTCTCTCTCTCTCTCTCTGTCTCTCTCTCTCTCTCTCACACACACACACACACACACACACACACGAACCTGCATAAAAGCCCGAGTCACTCACTCACTCAGTTGGCCAGACGGCCAACCAGTCCATCACTCACCCAGCTGCAAAGCGCTAAACTGGTTGTGATGGTGAAGGAGTAGCAGGAAAGAGAGAACTCTTCGCTGAGCTCGGAGGGATTGAGCTTTGCACTAAGTTCCTTCCCTTTACTGGCAGAACCCAAAACACAGATGGCGACGGTATGGTACGCGAGAGAGAGAGAGAGAGAGAGAGAGAGAGAGAGAGAGAGAGAGAGAGAGAGAGAGAGAGAGAGAGATCTTTGTCCAAATGACTAATTCAATGTCAGTCATGGGTCATGATATAAACAAACAAACAAAGAAATGAATAGACATATGAATAGATACACATAAATAAAATACACCAATAAATGAAATAGATAAATGAATGAATAAATAAATAAATACATAAAAATACATTAATAAACTAAATAACGGATGATGACCGGGAGACGACAGGGAGGGAAACTGAAGGAAGAAGGTGAGAGTATGGATCGATGATCGGATCGAACTGAAGATAACATAAAAAAAAAAAAAATTCATTCACACTGAACGTCACCGAAGTGGCTGACTTCTCAGCAGCAGTGCAGTATCTCCTCTGGTGGGGTGCATGATGACGTCTTCTGACACTGACCCGCTCCTTGTGGATTGCCTGATGCCGAGACTGCAACCTCTCGGGACGAACCTGGGTGTGGGTGTGGACGGGGAGCCGCAAGGGATGATTGGCCTGGTGAGTAATGCCATTGATGAAGGGGCACGAAAAATAATTTTCTGCCCCGAACGGCTCCTACCCAGAGTTGAGTTTGCTGCGGACTCAGTTGGGAATGCTGGGGACCACACAGTCGAGTTTCATCCACTTAATGGATGCGTTTCTGAGAGTGTTGCTCAAATTTCCTGACCAACACTGCAGGTGCCTGTATCTCTCGGGCCTGGTTGACGCCGGGATATATTATGAAAGGAAGCGTAGAGTACAGCCCTGTCATGTAGTCTCAGACCGAAATGGAAATCCGTAGCATCATCTTATCATCATCCTCATTCTCATCGATCAGCATTAAAAAAAAAAAAAAAGTCTCAAATTCTGTGGCCCTTCATGCCCTGCTCTCATGGTGACCTCAGTTTCGATGTCCTCTCCACGTCTGTGGCCTTGGTTTGGTTCCGTCGGGGTCACCGGTATCGGCGGGTCCATGGGGGCTGTCGTGGACGGACGTGGTGGCGCCCTCCGGAGGAGAGAGCTCACTCACGCCGGCTCCGCGACTAAGCAATTATTGTCGTCAGTAGGGGGCTTAGTAGGTGGTGTCCTGCGTATGTTAGATCAGAACAGGCGCCACTGAACACCACCGAAGTGACTCGGCAGCAGTGCAGTGTCTCCTCCGGTGGGTTGCCTCTTGACGACTTGACATTGACTGCTCCCTGTGGATTGCTGATGTCGGGGGCTGCGGCGGGGGGCGACCGGGCTGTGGCTGTGGACGGGCACACACACACACACACACACACACACACGGACAATTCAGAGCAGGTAGTCAAATGTCTTACTTAACATACACCAGTAAGTCAACTAACTACCCGAATCCAAATAAACCTTCAGTGTATCTGTATACTATATGTGTTTCACAACTGATCATACTGCTTTGCGCATGTACACCATAGTATCAGTGCATCCTGTAGTACCTTAACTCATAGTCTCTACCAAAATTTCCAGCAGCGCGAAACGAAGCCTGAAATGGGCAAGATCGCCTTACTCTTGGTACCAACCCAATTCAGCTCTCGTGACGTCACTGTTTAGTTCTTGACCGATCAATCCAGAAGTGGACTGGACTTGGTTATATTTGCGAAAACAACTTGGTGGGAAAAAAACTGAAAGAAAAGAAAAAAAAAAAATTAATCGTCTTTTGTTTTCATCTCTTTTGTTCTCGTTGTATAAGCAGCACACTATCCGAGTGAGAGTGTCAGTACACCACACATTTGAACATGAACTAACCCAGACATTTTGTGTCAAACGCCAAAAACACTAAAAAAAAATCAGCAAGAATATGTCCATTTTTGAGAGAACATACAAACTATGCATTGTGTGTGAGACAGTTGTTAAAATAAAAGACAGAGAATGAAGAGAGAAAAAAAAAAACGATAGTGGTAATGAAAACAAAAGACTGCTTACAGAATAAAAATCAGTAGCGGAAATTGTTTTTGTTTTGACGTTGTTTTTCTTTTCTATTTGTGTTTAACAGATGAAGACGACTATGAAGTGCTAAAAAATGGAAGAGATGGATAACAGCTTTAGGGGGGGAAAAAGGCGAAAAAGGAAAGAAAGAATAAATGAAAAAAAGAAAAATCACCGCCTCAGGTGCTCCATTGCTTTGATAATCGATGCCACTTAAAAAAAAAAAAATAGACTGGACTTCAACGATGGGCGCCAGTCCTCAACGGTTTGTGGAGACAACGTGGTGGAGATTGCTGCCGGCACTGTCTCTGAATATGACCGTTATGACGGACGGCAATCTTTTTGGTGTGGGCTGGGAACTGGAGTACTGGTTGCACAGACTACAGGGCTTCCCAGCGGGGCACTTTGAACGCCTGTCCCTGCTTAAACAACGTCACCTCTGTCGTCACTGTCCGTCCCCCCCCCCCCCCCCCCCCCCCCCCCCCCCCCGTCCCAAGGCTTACCATCGAGGCAGGGGTGGGAAAGATTTGCTGCTGTTGATTGAGGACGGATTCCGCGGATCATAGAGCGGGTGTCAACTGAAACGCAGTCACGGGCATCGGTTTCTGTTTCAGTTTTATCAAGGAGGTGTTACGGCGGGCTTGCACACACAGACACAGACACAGACACACACACACACACACACACACACACACACACACACACACACACACACGAGTGCGCGTGGGCGTACTCACGCGCACACGCATACACTCTTACAGGAGTGTGCAAACGCGCGCGAGCGCGCGCGCGCGCACACACACACACACACACACACACACCTGAAATGTTAAAACATATACCACAAAATTTTGTTTTACTTCTACATGAAATTATTAATAAATGTTGGATTGAAGGGAACATACCTTCCATATGGAGAGATTCAATTATTGTTCCCGTTTTAAAGAATGGAAAATCAATGACAAACACAAATAGCTATCGACCTATAGCTCTTACATCTCATGTCTGTAAACTAATGGAGATAATTGTTCTAAACAGATTGACATACTATTGTGAAAAAACTGGCATTATCCCTGCAAATCAGGCTGGTTTTAGAAAGGGCAGGTCTACTGTTGATCATCTTGTAAAAGCTCACTACACAAATTAAACACCAGTTTGCTAGAAGACAAAACGTACTCGCCACATTTTTCGATATCAACAAGGCATTTGATCAAGTTTGGCATGATAGGCTTTTATATAAATTAAAAACTATAGGTCTCTCTGGTCATATTTATAAATTTGTAAAAAACATTCCTGACCAACAGAAGTATTCAGACAAGAATTGGTAATACTTATTCATCCAAAAGATTACTAGATATGGGTATCCCTCAAGGCTCTGTGATCGCCCCTCTTCTCTTTAATATTTTAACTAATGATTTACCTAAATACATTTCAAAAAAAACTTTAACTTAATTCAATATGCAGATGACATCTGCTTATGGTTGAACGCCACATTAAAAAAAAAGAACACATCAAAAAGATCTGTTAATTACATAGAAGAATATATCATCAAAAACGAGTTAGACAACATTGCGAACTTCATGTCTGATAATGGCTTATGCCTGTCGGCTGAAAAATCCCGTATGATGTTATTTGATGCAGGTGGGTCTGCTCACAATACTCCCTAACTTCAAAGTACATAATGCTACATTGAGCTATACTTCTGAGATTAAATTCCTTGGTGTGCATCTTACGTCAAATCTTGCTTGGAATTTTCACTTGGAACATATAATAAATCAAGCGAGGAAATCTCTTAATTTGCTCAAGGTTATAAGTAAACAAAAAGTTGGGGCCAGGAAACAAAAAGTTTAATACATCTGTCTTCTGCTTTAGTTAGATCCAAACTGTCATATGCACAAGAGGTCTTTTTTAGTGCTCCTAAGTACTTACTAAAAAAGCTTCAATGTATAGACTCTAAGGCATTCAGATTAGCCCTTGGTGTTCCATTTCATGCTTCAGCTTTAGGAACATACCATGAAGCTGGTGTCTTACCTCTTGATGACCATCGTGAACTAGCATGCGCTAAGTACATTCTTTCGCTGCTCAACTACTCAAAGTGCTAACCAAACGGAACTGGATATGAGGTCTGATGTAGACTTTCCTAAACGCGCTAAAAAACATTCGGGCCACTGAAAACCATACTAACATATTCTTCTCACTTGTTGACAAATTCAGGTATCAATCATAAAAAGCTTGCTGTGCGTTTTCCCATAAGTCCCGTCCCAAACTGGGAGCTCTTCAAACCAAAATTTGATTATAACTATACTACAATATCTAAATCTGATAACATTAATATTCTAGCTTGCGAAGCAAAATCACATATCAATGATTGTTATCGTCACTTCGTAAAAGTCTATACTGATGGGTCTTTATTAAACAATAATGCTGGTTGTGGCTTTGGCTTCATTCCATTTTTTAAAAATTGAGAAGTCCTTTCATCTTGGGGCAAATCGGTCTATTTTTACAGCCGAAACTAATAGCAATATTAATGGCCGTAGAGTACCTAAAAGATTTATCATTTGACTTTTATGGTATTCTCTTCTGTGTAGATTCTAAGTCTGTTCTTCAAGCTTTAGAATCTGCAAATTCAAAAAATCGTGCTGAAATCATATCAGAAATTAATATACTATATTCACAACCTTATGTCAAGAGGTATAACAGTTAATTTTTGTTGGGTTCCTTCCCATTGCTTCATATCCGGAAATGAATGGGCTGACAGGATTGCTCGAGCAGGTGCAAACAATTCTGACAATACGGCTACTATTCATATTCCCTTGAGCTTACATGAAGGATATTCTCTCTTACAAAGAGCCTCTTTTGAAAAATTTGAGGAATACTACAAAGAAAGTGTTCTCCCCGAATACACAAACCCGACTCTTCTATACTTGTTGTACGAACTCTCGAGCAAGTAATCTTTTAAAAAGGGCTTCCACAGTAAATCCAGTAACCGTAATACAAACATAGGATTATATCCAAGACACAGTAAACAACTTCTCTCCTTATCACTTAGGTTAAAAATAAATGCATTTAGAACAAAATATGTGTCAAGAATATTCGATGTGCTTGCGGCGGCGTCCTTGATAATTGTACAACAACACATGTTCTATACTTTTGCCCCTACTTTGATTCCGATTTTGTCAGAATTTAGAAAGGATGCTTCAAAGTGCATATTCCAGGATACCATGTCTCTCTTAAATTTTGTACGAATTCTTATGTTAAGCCCAGTTGGCTCACACACACACACACACACACACACACACACACACACACACACACACACACACACACACACACACACACACACACACACACACATATACACACACACAACACACACACACACACACACACACACACACACGCACGCACACACACACACACACACACACACACACACACACACACACACACACACACACACACACACACACATACCTAGACCCTTCAGGCGAGGTTTGTAACATGGATGTTGCTTCTCATCATTTTTCCTCTTTTTTTTTCTTTTGAAATCAATACATAGTTATAAATTATGTTTTAAATTTCGTGCTGACATACGAGCTAATGTAACTGCATGCAAAGGTCATTTTCTGATTAAACTACAACACAAAATAATTCATCGAATAAATGTTAAAAGTGAAAGAAGTAAAACTCCAAGAGAATTATTTGTCTTGCTCGACATGTTTCAGATATTCAGTTCCCTTGTACATTAGCCGTTTACCGCCAAACCCTCCTATCATTTTCATAAAACTGCATCTGTGAATTAAACAAAAACAAACAAACACGAAAACAGTTCAAAGAAAGAGTGAGTTGCAAAACATGTAGAGTTCCACCCCCCACCCCCCCCCCCCCCACCCCCCCTACCCCCCACCTCCCCTTTCCCCAACCCCCGTCTGAAAAAAATACGGAGTGAAACAAAATCAACATCACTTTTTGATTGTTGGTTGGTATGTTTGTTGTCGTTTTTGTTTCGCGATCTTTGATGAGCACAAAAGATTAAAAGTGACACCACTGCCCTTCCCCTTAACGAAAGTTGTCACAAATGCCCTTTGATTTAATACAGACTTACATTTAAAGGGGTGAGTGAGTGCGTGAGCGAGTGCGTGAGTGAGTGAGTGAGTTACTTGGTTTTCTCTCTTTCTTTTCAGTCAGTGCTTTCTTTCTCTATTTTCTTTCTTTTCTACCTGTCTGTCTGTCTGTCTGTCTTTTTTTTTTTTTTTCCAGTCCTTTCTTTCTGTGTTTCTTTCTTTTTTTTCGTTCTCTCTTTATTTTGCCTTTCACTCTTTCCTTTAGTTTAGTTTTTTTTTTTTTTCTTCCTTTTTTTTTTTTTCTCTTCGGTCATTCTTGCCTTCTTTCATTTTCTCTTTCTTCCCTTCTTTCTTTAACGCAGTTGTTCCTGCCTGTCTTTCTCTTTTTCTTTCAGTCACTCTTTCTTTCTGTCTTTCTACCCGATTTTCTTTCTGTCTTTCTTCCCACTTCTCTGTCTATTTTTCTTGCTTTTTTTTGCTTTTTTTTCTTTTTCGTCCTCTCTTTCTTCCTTCTTTCCATTACTCATTTCTTTCATTCTGTTGGTGTTTATTTTCCCCCGTTTGTATTCCCTTCTTTGTTTCTTTTCCGTCCTTCTTTCTCTCTTTCCTTCTGTCTGTCTTCCCTTTTTTTCATTCTTTCTTCCTTTCTTCTCTAGTTCCGTTCCGCTTCTTTCCTTCCTTCTTTCTTTCCTTCTTTATTTCCTCCTTTATTTTTGTCTTTCTTCCCTAGTTCCTTTCTGCTTCTTTTATGTTTTCCTCACCTTTCTTTATCTCTTTTTTTTCCCTTCTTTCTTCATGTCTTTCTTTTCCTTTTTTTTTTTCTTCTTTCTTTCTTCTTCTTTCTTTCTTTATCTCTTTCTTCCGTTCTTTTTTCTATTTGTCTGTCTCTTCCTGTCTTCTTATGTCTTTATTCCTTTCTTTCTTCTGTCTTCTTCTTTTCTTTTTCTTTCTTGATCTCTTTCTTCCCTTCTTTCTCTATGTCTTTCTTAACCCTTCTTTCTCTATGTCTTTCTTCATTCTGTCTTATGTCTTTCTTCCCTTCTTTCTCTATGTCTTTTTCCCTTCTGTCTTTATGTCTTTCTTCCTTCTTTCTCTATGTCTTTCTCCCTTCTGTCTTTATGTCTCTTTCTTCCCTTCTTTCTCAATGTCTTTCTTCCCTTCTTTCTCTATGTCTTTCTTCCCTTCTGTCTTTATGTCTTTCTTCCCTTCTTTCTCTATGTCTTTCTTCCCTTCTTCTTTATGTCTTTTCCCTTCTTTCTCTATGTCTTTCTTCCCTTCTTTCTCTATGTCTTTCTTCCCTTCTGTCTTTATGTCTTTCTTCCTTCTTTCTCTATGTCTTTCTTCCCTTCTGTCTTTATGTCTTTCTTTCCTTTCTTTCTCTATGTCTTTCTTCCCTTCTGTCTTTATGTCTTTCTTCCCCTTCTTTCTCTATGTCTTTCTTCCCTTCTTTTTCTGTGTCTTTCTTCCCTTCTTTCTCTATGTCTTTCTTCCCTTCTGTCTCTATGTCTTTCTTCCCTTCTTTCTCTATGTCTTTCTTCCCTTCTGTCTTTATGTCTTTCTTCCCTTCTTTCTCTATGTCTTTCTTCCTTCTGTCTTTATGTCTTTCTTCTTTCCCTTCTTTCTCTATGTCTTTCTTCCCTTCTGTCTCTATGTCTTTCTTCCCTTCTGTCTTTATGTCTTTCTTCCCTTCTTTCTCTATGTCTTTCTTTCCCTTCTTTCTTTATGTCTTTCTTCCCTTCTTTCTCTAGTGTCTTTCTTCCCTTCTTTCTCTATGTCTTTCTTCCCTTCTTTCTCTATGTCTTTCTTCCCTTCTGTCTTTATGTCTTTCTTCCTATCGTTCTTGATCTCTTTCTTCCCTTCTTTCTCTATGTCTTTCCCCCCCTTCTTTCTCTATGTCTGTTCCCCTTCTTTCTCTATGTCTCTCTTCCCTTCTGTCTTTATGTCTTTCTTCCTTTCTTTCTCTGTGTCTTTCTTCCCTTCTTTCTCTATGTGTTTCTACCCTTCTTCTGTCTTTATCTTTTTTCCCCCTTCTTTCTCTATGTCTTTCTTCCCTTCTTTCTTTATTCATCGGACAGCGAGCGAAACCAACCGGCATCAAGAACTGGCTCGAAGCTGCAACAAAAAAGAGGCCCAACCCCAAACCCCCCCCCCCCCCCCCCCCCCCCACCCCCACCCCCCGCGACCTTTTGGAACCAGCTGTCTGGTCTGTTGGGACAGACGATAGTCGAAATGGTCAATCAGCGAGTCACTTGGTGCCGTGTCGAAGTGGTAAGCGTCGCAGACTCAGCTCTCATGGGAACGGAGGATGAAGGCCCGACTTTAAAGATCGAAAGAAAAAAAGTGCGCGGGGGGGGGGGGGGGGGGGGGGGGGGGGGGACTGGAGGTTAGAGTACAAAAAAAAAAAAAAAAAAAAAAAAAAAAACCTCGGTTCGATCACGTCTTCACGTCTTTGGCCTTGCTTTGATTCTGTCGGGGTTACCGGTATCGGCTAAATCATGAGAACTGTCGTTGACGGATGTGGTGGCACCCTTGAGAGGAACAACACATTCATGCTGGCTCTGCGACTCATCAATGATTATTGTCATCAGGAGGGAGCGAAATATGCGGTGTCCTGCGTATGTTGGATCAGAACAGGCGCCACCGAACACCATCAGAATGACTCGGCGGCAGCAGCGCAGTGTCTCCTCTGGTGGGTTGGCTCATGACGACTTGACATTGGCTGCTTTTTGTGAGTTGCCGGTACCGGGGCTATGGTGGAATGGAACACGTGCAGAGAGGGGGCAGGAATGAGCGGTGCAATGCCACCGAAGTGGCCGGAACAGCTCAGTTAGTAGAGCATCAGACTCGTAATCTTGGGGGTAGCGGGTTCGCATCTCGCCGGGCCGTTTCGGTACAGTGGGATTTTTTCCCTCGGAGTTAACATTGGTTCTGATTCCATTCCCTACACAGTCCTTCGAATGAGACTATAAACCGAGGTTCCGTGTGTGAACACACGAAAACATCTTGCACACGCGTAAAATCCCATCACCAACTTTCAGAAGAGATGATCAGTTTGGCCGTTGGTATGGATGACACGTTACTCATAGCATGCACCTTCCCCGAAGTTGGAGTATGGCTGCCTTACTGGCGGGATAAAAAAAATGATCATACACACAAAATTGTCAGAACAATCAGCATGATGATGGTGGACACTAAAAGACAGAAGAAGAAGATGGGACATGAAAAAATAGTAGCTGACT
>JADBJO010005343.1:147500-157500 GCA_016801955.1 Conus betulinus | reverse complement strand
CCCCCCCCCCCCCCCCCCCCCCCCCCCCCCCCCCCGCTTTTCCTTGTTTTAAAAGAATTAATATTAATAGGGACAAACATGTTACAAAACAAAACGCGACGCGTTTTTTGATTTCTCAGGTCTTCTTCGGGCAAGATAAACAACATGTATGCTAATGAAACGAACGAGCAGTCACATTATCTTCTCAAACCGGCGCAATTTTTCTTCTTTATTTTCTTGATGTAGGAAAAGCAAATAATTATATTGTGTATTACGTGCGTCACCT
Source organism: Conus betulinus (assembly GCA_016801955.1). Classification (NCBI taxonomy): domain Eukaryota; kingdom Metazoa; phylum Mollusca; class Gastropoda; order Neogastropoda; family Conidae; genus Conus; species Conus betulinus. Next base: position 157,235 of record JADBJO010005343.1, on the reverse strand, counting down.
GAAATTTGTAGACTTAGGAGTTATAATCGCAAGTTTTTTTCGCGCGCGCGCGCGCGCACACACACGCGCACGCACACACGCACGCACGCGCGCACGCACGCACGCACACGCACACGCACGCACACACACACACACACACACACACACACACACACACACACACACATGGCTAACTCTGCATGAGAACTGATTAATGTCTTATCTTGGCATACTAAGACAATTCATTTTTTTTTTTACATTGTTTTTGTTTTTGCAACGACGAGGTGAAAAAGGGCGACAAGGTAAGGGCAGTGCCTATGATTCTCATTGTTTTGTCCATTTTCACATCTGACCTTTCAAGAATACCATAGAAATAGTTAATGGTTTAAGTGTAATCGTATACCAGAGCAACAGCAGTCCCCCCCCCCCCCCCCTCTCTCTCTCTCTCTCTCTCTCTCCTCTCTCTCTCTCTCTCTCTCTCTCTCTCTCTGTCTCTCTCTCTCTCTCTGTCTCTGTGTGTCTCTGTCTGTCTGTCTGTCTCTGTCTCTCTCTCTCTGTCTCTCTCTCTCTCTCTCTCTCTCTCTCTCTCTCTTTGTGAAGTTTTGAATGTGAGCACACATGCTTGCATGAGTATGTTTGTCTTTTTGTGAGTATGTGTGCGCGCAGTGGTGTGTGTGTGTGTGTGTGTGTGTGTGTGTGTGCGCGCGCGCGCGCGCATGCGCGTGCGCGCGCGCGTGTGTGTATGTATGCACACGCGCGCGCTCGGCCGTGCGTTCGTATACAGACCCACGAACATCTGCTTGCATGCATGTATGCATGTAGATCTATCTATGCCCCCCCCCCCCCCTCCCCCCCCCCCCCCACCATCCCCCCGTTCCTTACCTGAAAAATTGCCACTCAGCGGCACGGACTGCAGACAGGTGTAAATGATATGAGGGCGTAAGTTCCATCCACCGCCGCTTCCCCTCCTCCTTTCAGAGGCCTGGCAGGTGCGATAAAGAGCAGCTCCTCTGCCGTCTGGATGTAGCCTTCCTGCCAGAGGCATCAGACAGAGCAGTCAGCGTGATGCCACTTGCATTCCAGCAGATGATCACCCCCATTAATGTGAAGAAGAATCATTTTCTAAAGCAGTTTTGAGGAGAACACGCTGCACATGAAGAAAACGCTTCAAGTCCAGGCACTAGATTAGTCTGAAGTGAAAATTGAAATTGAAACCCACAAAAAACGGTAAATAAATGTGATATGATATGAGAAATGGTAAAAGAAAAAATAATGTTTTCTCTATTAAAATATAAATTCTACAAAAATCGGTTATCACAAAATCCAGTAACCCTTTCTCTGCTGAAAATGAATTTCAAATGATGTCATTCCAAACCATTTTCAAAAGGGGGGAAAAAAAAATCAGATTTTGATCCTGAAATCAGACAAAAAGGATTCAACAGTTTCAGGGAAACCGATGCTGCTGAAAAGATTGATAAAATCAAGCTGTTGGTTGTTTCTCTCATGTTCGGTATCTTCATGGCGAAGAACAAATAAATGTACATTTAATTCATTACAAGAAAAGTCATTTTCTTTTCCAGTCGTTAAACAAGTAATTCAAGTGAAACATACAAATAATGGAGCCATTTACTTTAAAACGTTCTATATATTTCCCCTCAATAACTATCGTTGACTAAGTATTTTTAACCTTAAATTACCAAACACAAGCAACAGTTCAGTATTCAACATCTTTAAAACACACAAGAGAAAGAGAAAGAGAGAGTGTGTGTTTTCTTTCACACACACACACACACACACACACACACACACATACATACATACATATATATATATATATATATATATATATATATATATATATATATATATATATATATTCAATTATAAACAAAGCTTGCTCTTAAGTTTTAGATTGAAGAAATAGGGGGAGATAAGCATTCATAGCTGCAGTGGTAGGTAATTCTACCTAACTAACAGTATAAAACCCAACAGATCTGTTTCGAGCCAGCGCTCTCGTCAGGATGGTTTTGGGGCGCCTACTGCCGGTGTTATATGTCACTGTTTGCACGTGCGGGTTGGCTGCACGTATTGTTCGTTTTTTTGGGGGTTGTTTACAGTTCAGGGTGCGTGTACCTAATGACACACCCATTTATGTAAACATCAATAGCAACCACCCACCATCTATACTAAAACCATACCCAATGGCATAAACAAGAGATTATCTAATCTGTCACATAATGAAAGAGTATTCAACAATGCAGCAGCAGAATACCAAGAGGCATTGCAAAAAAAAGTGGTTACAGCTACAAACTACAATACAACCCAGAACATGAACAAAAACAAAAAAAGCAGGAAAAGGAAAATCACATGGTACAACCCTCCATATGATGGACGAGTAAAAACAAACGTAGGAAAAGAATTTTTTTTCAAAATTTTGACAGCATCCTTTCCAAAAGAACACAAAATTGTCCAAAATATTCAACAAGAACACCATTAAACTATCATATTCATGCATGCCTAACCTTAAAAACATAATTGATTCATCCAACAAAATGAAAAGCAACACAGCAAAGAAGGGTGAAGAAAGGAAATCCTGCAATTGTGTGCTAAAAAAGAACAGTGTCCCTTAAGCAACAAATGCCTCTATAACAACATTGTATACCAAGCCACTGTGACATCAGAAAATGAAAAAGAAACATACATAGGGATCACTGAAAATCACTTCAAAACCAGATACGCAAACCATAAACAGTCATTCAACAAAGAAAAATACAAAAACCAAACAGAACTGAGCAAATATATTTGGAGACTCAAAGACAAAAAAAAAAAACTATAACATATCCTGGAAAATCATAAAAAGGGCATCACCATACAACAACATTTCAAAAAGATGCAACCTATGTTCAACAGAAAAATGGTTAATACTATGCAAACCATACTTAGCAACCCTAAACACTAAAGTAGAAATAGTAAACAACTGCAGGCACAAATGGAAATCGTTGTCAGTAAACGCGCACTGAACTGAACTGTAAACAACCCCCCAAAAAACGAACGAACAATACGTGCAGCCAACCCGCACGTGCAAACAGTGACATCAGGCCATATAACACCGGCAGTAGGCGCCCCAAAACCATCCTGACGAGAGCGCTGGCTCGAAACAGATCTGTTGGGTTTTAAAACTTCCTTTTATCATCCTTTTTTAACAAATATATATATATATATATATATATATATATATATATATATATAGGTAGGTACCTTGACATTAGGGAAGCTGTCAATCAGCGAAAACTGGTTGAAAATATACAGAGATCTGAAGACATGAAAATACTGTTGTTTTCATTCTTGTATTTTACCGTCTCCGGTGTATACTACACTTTGTTTCCACCACGACGTGCGAAGCCCAGGACATCAAGAGAGCAGATCATATGTATGAACAATTTATTGGTGGGGGAAAACGAATGCAGGCTAATAATTCCTTCGTCATAATGACATGGCACAGATTCATGATAAAAAAAAAAGGAGGGGGTTGGGGAGGAAGAAAGTAATTGAGAATGAAAAATCAGGGAAATGTGAATATTTTTTAAGACAGTACCATTCATATCGCCTGCTCCGAGGCCTTTCGTCCGCTGGATCGGACTCATCAGGGACGCACGGCTGATTGTGTCTGTGTTCCCCAGGCAATTACATGGAGGTACGCCACAGTCTGTGATTCTGTGGTATTCTCACCACCAATGGTTCAAAAATAGAATCCAACTGTACCACAAGGCAGCCAGCGAAAGGTAGGATAGTAAAACGAAGAGAAAGTACGGTAAGGAAAAAAGAAGCTGCTGAAAAGCTGAAATCATTCTGTAATCAGTATGAAATACAGGGGGAAATCCTTGAGTCTATGCTTGAGGACCCAGGCCATGTAAGGACGCAAGGGAGGTCATACAGTGTCAACAACCAGAGTGATCAGCTCTGCTCTTTAAACAACCCAAGAACTGTCAGCAGCTACAAAAAATCATGCAGAATAGCTTTTTCTTTGGTCTCTACTAAGGCACGCAATCTTCCACTGATTGACCAAACAATAATAACTATGTTAAATAATTTAGTAGTGGGGGAAAACAAGTGCAGGCTAACAATTTTTTTCCGTCATTACATTAATGAGTTGGCAAAGATTAAGGGAAAAAAAGGGGGTGGGTGAGGTGGGGTGTGATGAATGGGGAGGGAGGAAGAAAAAAGAAAGAGAAATTATGAAATATAGATATATATATAATGCTGAACAATTAAGTAGTGGAGGAAAACAAGTGCAGTTTGAGAATACTTCGATCATTATAGTAATGACTTGGCAAAAATTGGAAATTGAGGAGGGGAAAAAATTGAAGATGAAGTAAATGGGAAATGTATAGCGTAACCACAGAAACTCTTCATTAGCTGCATGAGGTATCACAATCCCTCTTGAAGGCAGATCTATATGTATCGCCTGCTCCGAGGCATCACAATCCCTCTCGAAGGCAGATCTATATGTATCGCCTGCTCCGAGACATCACAATCCCTCTCGAAGGCAGATCTATATGTATCGCCTGCTCCAAGGCATCACAATCCCTCTCGAAGGCAGATCTATATGTATCGCCTGCTCCGAGAGGCCTTTCGTCCGCTGGATCGGACTCATCAGAAAGGCACGGCTGATTATGTCTGTGCTCTTGGCGTCAAATAGAGACACACCACGGTCCATAATTCTGTGGTGTTCTGACCGCCAAGGGTTCGAAAAAGAATCCAACAGCACCCCCAAAGCAGCCAGCGAAAGGTAGTAGTAGAATAAAACAAACGAAAGTGTGGAGAGGAAAAAAGTTGCTGAAAACTAAAAACATTATGCAAACAGTATCAAATGTAGGGGGACAATCTTTGAGCCTATGCTTGAGGATCCACTTAAAGATGCAAGGGAGATCAAAAGATACGGAACAGTCTGAGTAGTCAGCTCTGCTGTTCATTAACCCAAGCATTGTGAGCGGCTAAGAGTTGTGCAGAACAACCTTTACTTGGATCTTCTGAGAGATCCAATCACCCACTGATTGACCAAACAATGTAATGCTGAACAATTAAGTAGTGGGGGAAAACAAGTGCAGATTAAGAATACTTCCATCATTATAGTAATGACTTGGCAAAGATTGGAAATTGAGCGGGAAAAAAAAATGAAGATGAAGTAAATGGGAAAATGTATAACTATAAAAACCCTTCACTAGCTGCTATGAGGAAACTATTGCAATCTCTCTCGAATATATATATATATATGTGTGTGTGTGTGTGTGTGTGTGTGTGTGTGTGTGTGTGTGTGTGTAAACCCTTCACTAGCAGCATATGGAGACCGTCGCGATCCATCTTGAAGACAGAATCATTCACATCACCTGCTCCGAGGCCTTTCCTCCGCTGGATGGGACTCATTAGAGAGGCACAGCTGATTGTGTCTATACTCCCTTGGCATCCAATGGAGGTATGCAACAGTCAATATCTCTGGATTCTCACCACGCCCTCCCGCCCGCCCGTAGGCGCACGCGCGCACACACACGCACGCACGTACGCAAACACATATAGGCACACAGACAGACAAACAAAAACATAATCACACACACACACACACACACACACACACACACACACACACACACACACACACACCATGTACAAAAGTACAACCACCAACGAAAACCCTCTCTCTCTCTCTCTGTCTCTCTCTCTCTCTATCTCTCTCTCTCTCTCTCTCTCTCTCTCTCTCTCTCTCTCTCTCACACACACACACACACACACACACACACACACACACACACACACACACACACACACATACACACACACACACATACACACACACAGAGGAACCACCTCACACCAACACGCACTAAAACTGAAACGCAACATACCAGACCCTCGCAGGTAGACACAGCAGCGTAAGAGGCGCCGTCATCCTTCAGGAAGCCCTGATAGTAACACCTGCTCTGCCCCATCTCCGCGAACGTGTCGTTATCATTGCCCTCGTCCTCATACACCATCACCATGTTCCTAGACGCCCACGTCATTCTGGAACAACGTCAGGCGTAGCGGACGTCTCCTCCACTTCAGCTGGACGCTGAACGTCAGCGGTGGCTCTCCCTGGTGCTGCCTGGCATGGGCAAGGACCCGTGTTCTGGCGGAGAGGCGGGGCACGCACGATTTCTTGACTGCCCACTTCGCATGATGATGACGACTGGATCGGCAAATCTGTGGTGTATGATGATGATAGCATTGAGACTTGCTGGTGTTTGTGATGATGATGATGATGGTGATGATGATGATGATGATGATGATGATGATGATGATGATGACGATGATGCCGATTGTATTCTTGATAATGATTATTACAATATACATCTCTCTCTCTCTCTCTCTCTCTCTCTCTCTCTCTCTCTCTCACACACACACACACACACACACACACACACACACACACACACGCGCGCGCGCGCGCACACACACATACACACACTGAGAGAGAGAGAGAGAGAGAGAGAGAGAGAGAGAGAGAGAGAGAGAGAGAGACTTAAGCAATGCTATGGAACGATATGGAAGGATATAGAAATAAAATGGTTTCAAAAATGGATATATTACATCATCCCAGTAACAGACAGTAAGCTGGGTGAAATAGGAAGCACATACATTGACTAATACCCCTTTTTGTACAACTGAGAAAGACACTGTACACAATTCTATGTGTAGCAAAGCAATTTTCATGAAATGTTTTTAAAGACTTTTGAATTGTGATGAAGGAAAAAAACATAACATCTGTACAAGAATTCATAGAAATATAGAACCGGTTTTGTTCGAATATGATAATAACGAAGACAGATAATAATTCTACCAGGTCATTTTATAGGTCAAGTACTTTATTTTCAAATTCAAGTAATTAAGGCTAAACCAAGAATATAGTAATTTCAAAGGGAATTAAAGAAGACATTAAAAACTGAACAATTCCGAGCCGCCGTGACGCCGTGGTCAGCCTCGCGGATTTCTGGGTAGGAGGTCGTGCAATCGATTCCCATCAGAGCTATTTCTTTGTGGGATATTTCTACCCCGACTGGCTCCTACCAAGAGATGAGATTGATTTGGCGTCCACCGGGAAGACTGAAACCACACAGTCGAGTTTCTTTCACTTCTTAATGAATGCGTCTCTGAGAGTTTGTTCCAAGTTCAACACTGCAGATGTCTGTATTTCTCAGGCCTGGTTGATGCCGGAATATATATCATGAGAGTGAGTATAGAGCCCTGTCATGCGGTCTTTCTTTCTTCCTGCGTACGCAGGCTGATGCTCCTGCGGACACTGCCAGTACAGACAGGCAATGGAGTTTTGTGTGTATGACTGTTTTTCATCCCGCCATTAAGGCAGCCATACTCCATCTTCGGGGAATGTGCATGCTATCTGTAACGTGTCATCCATACCAACGGCCAAACTGGCTTTCTCTTCCGAAAGTTGGTGATGGGATTTTACGTGTGTGTAAGACGTGCGTGCGTTCACACACGGAACGTCGATTTATAGTCTCATTCGAAGGACTGTATGGGAATGGAGTCCGAACAAATGTTAACTCCGATAGAAAAATCCCCCTGTACCGAAATTCGAACCCGCAACCCCAGGATCACGAGTCCGGCGCTCTACCAACTGAGCTATTCCGGCCCCCATCATGCGGTCTCAGGCCGGAGTAAAACTTCATTCCATCATCTTCGTCATCATTCTCATCAATTAACGTAGAACAATCTTCATTTCATCATCTTCGTCATCACTCTCATCAATTAACGTAGAACAATCTTCATTTCATCATCTTCGTCATCATTCTCATCAATTAACGTAGAACAATCTTCACTTTCATCATCTTCGTCATCATTCTCATCAGTTAGCGTTAAACAGTCTCAAATTCTGTGGCCCTTCATGCTTTGCTGTCATGATATTCTCAGCTGTCATTTTCTCTCTCATTCGTCTCAGCCCTTGGTGAGCTCGTGAGTTTCATGGAGATTATCGTTGGGGGGCGTGGTGGCGTCTTTTGGTGGGGGATACTCATTTACGATGGCTCTTTAACTAAACAGGGGGCCGGGGGAGTACCGGGGGGGGGGGGGGGGGGGGGGGGGGGGGTGGGGGGGGGGGGGGGGGGGGGGGGGATGGCTGGCGGGGAAGGGGGCGGGAGCAAGGGCATAGGTGATGTCCTGCATATGTTGGACAAAAACAGGCAACACTGGAGTCCGCTGAAATGACTTGGCCGCAGTGCGGTATCTCCTCTGCTGGGTTGCCGCATGACTGTCCCTCGTGGCTGCGACAAGATTAGCACCTGCCTTCACCATTTAAAACCTCACCAGATAACTTCCCTATAAAACCTCACCAGATAACTTTGCTATGAAACAGAGCTTTTCTTTAAAAAAAAAAAAAAAAATGAAAGCCACCTTTGCAGAAATACACCAGATTTTGTGGTTATTTAGCGCACGTAGAACATTCAGGGTGTTTCCTAATCAAAATTGACTCTGACTTTCACGAGGGCAACACACACACACACACACACACACAACGCAGAGAAATCATGACAGAAGGAGAGTGAGTGTTGGGTCAGGGTAAGGGGCCGCTTAACTTGAGATTTGCTCAGTAAGAAATAAACGAAGCAGGTAACTTTTGCTCCCACGATGAAATGATCACATGAACATAACCCCAAACTACATAATGCTACATGCGGTGGTACCCATTCATGTAACCCTTGCCCATGCAGACTGGAGCCACTAAAGCAAGGAAATCACTTCCTATAACATCGACTTACCATTGTGTAGGTTGCCGTCCGTTACAGCCCACACCTGCAAGAGAAAGACATCACACTACACACTTCGTCAAAGAGAGAAAGACATCACAATACACACTTCGTCAAAGAGAGAAAGACATCACAATACACACTTCGTCAAAGAGAGAAAGACCTCACAATACACACTTCGTCAAAGAGAGAAAGACATCACAGTACACACTTCGTCAAAGAGAGAAAGATCTCACAATACACACTTCGTCAAAGAGAGAAAAGACATCACAGTACACACTTCGTCAAAGAGAGAAAGACCTCACAATACACACTTCGTCAAAGAGAGAAAGACCTCATAATACACACTTCGCCAAAGAGAGAAAGACCTCACAATACACTCCGTCAAAGAGAGAAAGACCTCACAATACACACTTCGTCAAAGAGAGAAAGACCTCACAATACACACTTCGTCAAAGGGAGACGAACAGCTTGATTATATTCTCGACACCAACCAATGTCGAGTAACTAGTATGCATGTACCTTAACAGGGGAATATACCTGTTTCGATGAACCTGGTTGGGGAAAAAGACGGGGGCAGTGGGGAGCAAATACACTGTGGCTTCTGATGTTTAATTCAAGAGAATTCCTCTAGCACAAGTAGAGTGTCTGTGCATGCTGTATGACAGGTTGGCTGTTCACGGCCTTATCAGTGCCTGGATAGTGAGAACCCGTTTTGACCGGTGACAGAGAGGCTGAGAGATGGAGCGCAGTGGACTATGCCTCTTGATAATACTCACACCTTCATTCTCACGTTTGTTGTTTGTGGCACTAAAATGACCCAGCCAGCATTAACTGGAATTAGACACTACATCAGTACTGACCTGACCATGGTTTCAAAGTATGAGCACCTGATTTTTTAAAGTATAATTTGTGAATTTTATCATGAAGTAAACCAAGAAAATGTGCAGCGTTTTCACAT
>JADBJO010005343.1:130000-137500 GCA_016801955.1 Conus betulinus | reverse complement strand
ATTTCTACCATAATGTTGCCTTCCCTTCTTCTTCCGTTCCACTCAGACACCCGCTTCCCTCTCCCCTACCCCTTTGTAGTACTTTCTTCACATTTCCTACACCCCTTGTAACTGCACTGGTGAATGTTTCCTGTAGGTCTGCTAAATATATTGGGTCTATGACAAAACAAACACTGGGTGATGGGGGGAGGAGAGAGAGAGAGAGAGAGAGAGAGAGAGAGAGAGAGAGAGAGAGAGAGAGAGAGATTCAAACATTCTCTAACGTCATGCTGGTATTCCCTGAATGGTGCGAAAGACCGTGTGGATTCTGAACCTCTTCAGTTGCCACGGTGAAGCGGGCGGGCATGCCAGAGACGTTTACAGACCTGGGTCTAGTTACCTACCAATGACAGCCAAAAAGTCAAAGCCCGTTCTAGTCTCTTGCGTTCTGCTTGGAAGTTTCAGTTTCATCAAGGAGGTGTCACTGTGTGCAGACTAGTCCATATACGCTACACCACATCAGCTAGGTTTCGAGACCACGCTGCGCATGATTTAAAGTAATGGATAGGCCTACGTGAATTGATGACTAAAATCTGCTTGGAAGATGAAGCCAGTTTAAAAAACAAACAAACGAACAAAAGTGCAACACAGTGCGATTTGCTGGCTTGCCAAGCCTGACTTGAAGTCATGAAGCTGGTCCGTTGTGTGAACGTGTTCATGTCGATGGAAGCCACACGTCATTAGTGTAATCTTGTGATTGCTGGAAATTGTCGCTTGTTTGTTGCGTGGATTCATGTGTCAAACAATACAGTCCCTGACTTTTTTTTAAAAAAGTAATGTGAGAATAACTTGAAACTGACTTCTGCTTCATGATGGTTGTGTTCAAACAGACATTCCCCACATCGAGGATCTGAAATACATAAGTAATTTTTGTCCCTTACATGAAAGTCATTACCCTACACATTTTGTTGTTCCAATGTTAATAGTAGTAGTAGATATGATAGAAGTAGTAGTAGTAGTAGTAGTAGTAGTAGTAGTAGTAGTAGTAGTAGCAGTAGCAGCAGTAGTAATAGTAGTAGTAGTAGTAATAGTAACAGTAGTAGTAGTAGTAGTAGTGGTGGTGGTGGTGGGGTGGTGGTGGTGGTGGTGGTGATGGTGCTAGTAGTGCTGTTAGTAGTAAAAATGTTGTTGCTAGTATTGCTACAACTCATCATCGTCATCGTCATCATCATAATCATCATCATCATCGTCGTCCTCCTCCTCTATAGTTCATCTGCCAACCCATTAGAGCCCAACGTACAGGAATTACAGCTGATTGATTAGATAAATGCAAAAATAAATACGCAAAACGTTGGGAGGGGTTTTAACCACAGGGCGAGACTAAACAGTTGTCTGCCAAACTCCTTATTTGTTCATAGATCTGCCGAGTTTCCTGTGCTTCCGGCAGTGTGGAAATGCAGCTGGTCGGAAACTTAATTGTTTATGCTTTTAGAGGTGATGGACATGCTTTGTGTATGCATTAATCTATGCACTACACACACACACACACACACACACACACACACACACACACACACACACACACACACACACACACACACACACACATTCTCTCTCCCTCTCTCTGTCTGTCTGTTTGTCTCTCTCTCCATATATATATATATATATATATATATATATATATATATATATATATATATATATATATATATATATGTATGTATGTATGTGTGCGCGCGCGCGCGCGCGCGCGCGCGTGTGTGTGTGTGTGTGTGTGTGTGTGTGTGTGTGTGTGTGTGTACGCGCACGCGCGCATGCACAATGACACACACACACACACAAGTGGAGAGATAGAGAGGGTAGAGATATAGTGAGTTGTGGGTTGTTCAGGCGCGCACAAGCAATTTTCATGTAGAAAGTGAAGAAGTCTAGCACCTGAAAGGCATGCATTCCTTCTACACTGCGGTATTGTAACGTATGCGGCCCATATGACGTACACCGTGAACTTACGCAGTTCTGTCGATGGTTATGCGCTGAATCGTCCTTGATGACTGCATACCCACACATACATTCAGGTTATCCGAACTTGCACGTATATAGTTCTTCCCGCCAAAGCTTTCATTACTTTACAAATCCTCACGCTGATCTTCTGTCCAGAAATCAGACGTTTAAGTAAAGACAAACGAAACGACGTCTATACCTTTCTGTATGGCTGAGTGTCAGCACATTCACACTTTATTTAAAACAGTCTCATAAAGAAGTATACGGTGTGTGTGCATCCACACTATAAAAAACAGAAACGAAGTATCAACATTTTCGTACAAAAGAGTTTGGTTGGTGAGTGTACCCCCAACGTCGTTCTGAAATAAATGATCACTATGTGTCGTATGTTTAAATGGCAAGGATGCATGCTCCCTCAGATGGTAAAGAAATGCAAGCGTTGTCAATCACATACATTATCAATCTAAGCAAAGCGGGCGTGTGTGGTGTCATGTCACACATACTAAAACGGACACAGTCGACTGCTATCTAAGCTTAGGACCGGGTAAACATTGTTGAATTATGACAAGATTGTTCTTTGAATAGGTAATGAAAGGATGCACGCGCGCGCGCTAGTGAGTGAGTGAGTGTGTGTGTGTGTGTGTGTGTGTGTGTACGTAAGTACGTGTGTGTGTGTATGTGTGTGTTGTGTGTGTGTGTGTGTTTAAAGCGCATATCACAAGAGGTATATAATGGGTGCATTGAACGTCAAGCGAGGTGTCAGATTAACGACTCATAAAAGATTGTTTCCTGTGTGCGTCATAGTTTGAGTTACAAAACCAGCACAGCTTGTGAACAACGTCAGAGACGTTTGTCGTACTGTTTTGTCAAATGGGTGCTCGAATTATCATCCTAAAACGGGCACACATACAAGAAGGCAGACAGAGGCCCTAAGAACATACCCCTACTGGCAAAACCAGACGAAAATAAAAACGCTGGAATGGGGGCAAACTCTTTCTTACATCATTATAACCCTAGCGTCCTGATGTCGAAACAGCGCAGATGGACGGTTTGTGGTGGCTCTGTTTTGGCTTGCCTGTTACGCCTGCTGTTATTCTACGTTGTTCATTATCACAGGGCGTCTTGTGCTGTTGCTGTATGCAGTCCATTCTGACAAAGCAAGCCGTGATTGTGTGTGAACTTTTTCCTGATGGGAAATTCATCATACTCGGCGAAACCCGTCTCCCCATGTTGTGTTATTCCACTCGGTCGAAACCCTTCCTCCCCCCCCCCCCCCCGCCCTTGTCCCTCTCCCATCCTCCCCCCCCCCCCCCCCCCCCCCCCCCCCCCCCCCCTTCCACCCCAACACGTTATCTGCCTCTGCCCCATCTTTGTCCTCCCCTCCACATTCCCCTCCTGTTTCCGATCACACACACACGCACACACGCACACACACACACACGCACGCACGCACGCGCGCGCGCGCGCGCGCACACACACACACACACACACACACACACACACACACACACACACACACACACACACACACACACACACATTTCCCTCCCACGAAAGAAAAAAAAAAAAAAAAAAAAGAAAAAAAAAACAAGAAGCAGAAAAAAAGGAAAACGAGAACAGTAACATGTTTCGCGAATGTTGTTTATGCTGCTGATTGAAATCTAAACTAGCAGCTGACGTCTCTGTCTGCAGGAAAGCTTCTCTCTCTCTCTCTCTCTCTCTCTCTCTCTCTCTCTCTCTCTCTCTCTCTCTCTCTCTCTCTTCTTCTTCTTCTTCTTCTTCTTCTTCTTCTTCTTCTTCTTCTTCTTTATCTACTTCTTCTTCTTCTTCTTCTTCTTCTTCTTCTTCTTCTTCTTGTGTGTTGCTTTTTTTTTTTTTTTTTTGACACCGTCGCCTGGTTGCTGAAAATAAGTCAGCATGTGAACAGAACACGGCAGTGACGCAATGATGAATGCTCTGTTGATAGTGCGTTTGGTTCGTGCGTATATGTGTGGGCTCTCTCTCTCTCTCTCTCTCTCTCTCTCTCTCTCTCTCAAATTTCTCGTTTATCCTCTCCCTCCTGTGCCTGGCTGCAGTATATCCAAAAATAAAACGGTTGACACTGGAAAACCACATTCTACAGCCCTCTGACGCCCCCCCTACTCCTACCTAAATTCTCTCTCTCTCTCTCTCTCTCTCTCTCTCTCTCTCTCTCTCTCTCTCTCTCTCTCTCTCTCTCTCTGTTCTCTCTGTCTGTCTGTTTCATTGCCCATAATAAGAATATCATATTCATCTTTCCTGGTCTTTAACCCTGCCGACCACGCACGACTAATGAGGGTATTGACATGAGCCTTGTCATTCATAATAACCTTCACACTGAGTGTGACGGAGTGTTTGAGCGTGGGTGCGTATGTGTATGTGCTCCAAGTAGTAATCGAACGTAATGGGAAAGAGCAGACACGATGGGGCACTCCCATGGTTGTAGAGTGCTCTTATGACTTGGATGAAGGTGTTGTCAACGTTACAGTTCCTCATTACCTTGTCACAATCTTTCATGCAAGACATAGTCGTAACCTTTGCTGAATCGATGAATTGTGGCAGATATCGTGTTCCTGCTTCCATATCATCCATCTGATAGTTAATATCTGTTTAGATGGCCTCTTTGGAAATTTTGTGCTACCAATTTCCTCTTTTCTATCGTGACTCATTTTGACCCCGAATTTCCCCCTATTTTTTTCTATCGTTGTCCACTTTTCTCTGCCTTTGTAGGCCATTTTTTTCATTTCTATTCGAAAGATATTTGTTTACACGTTTACTTTTTTTGTCATGTTACAATTTATAACAAAACTTGTTCTCATCTTTGTGGCCCAATCATCTACTGCTTTTCACATTTCCAGAAAGTTTTTTTTACATCCCCTTTTCTTGTTTTCAACATGCACATGTTACTTTTACATTGTAATCCGATGACCAGATAGAGAGAATTTAACCTCTGGAATGGTCAGAAATCGGGCAGTCTGCACCGCCATTTGCTTTTTGTTTTGAAAGTTTTTATGCTTTTGTCCTTTGTGTTTGACATGTTTTTAATCCTTTCTGATGGTCGTTCATATTATCGATCAGATCAGGGAAAAGCACGTGAAATAGCCTGCTGTACTCAGCCCAGGCTAATGGCCTTCCACCGAAGGATTTCAATGCTGATAATATATATATATATATATATATATATATATATATATATATATATATATATATATGTGTGTGTGTGTGTGTGTGTGTGTGTGTGTGTGTGTGTGTGTGTGTAATATCTTACATGAACTATATACAAAAGGAAATTTTCGTTTCACCATGGCTTAGTTATGTTAAAAGCATTTCATTTGAAACTGGTTTTGATTGTGTTTGGGAATCTCATTCATTCACAAACAGAAGTAACTTATGTAAGTGTGTGTTAAAAAGGAGTGCAAAATAATTATGCTCGTGATTGGCGCAGTTCTCTTGAAAACAGCAACAAGTGTGTATTCTATAAAAGTGTAAAGACTGTCTTTGGGAAAGAACATTATATTTCTACCTTACCAGATATTTATGTTATATCTTTTTAAATTTAGATGTAGTAACCCATAAATTGCAAATTGAAATTGGAAGACACCATAATGTTCCAAGAGAATTGCGTATTTGTTGTAACTGTGATATGGGTGAAATTGGAGATGAATTTCATTGCATCATGGAATGTCCAAAATATAATGAACTTCGTGAAAATTTCATCCCTAAAAAATATCTAAAATCAAAGTCTGTTTTCAACTTTTGTAATTTATTTCAAAAAGGGAGACGCATTTGTTTGAATATTGGTAAGTTTCTAAAAAATGGGAAGATTGTTTAATGAGATCATTACGGTTCACCAGAATTCAGCATTTCGAAACTATGTTCACACATTGTTCTGAGTGAGTTTCGTATTTCTCTTTGTTGCATTTGTATCCCATCCATGCCCCAACAGGGGTCAAAGGATTAAATTTGAATTGAATTGAATTGAATTGTGGCTTTAGTCTTTGGCAGAAGTGACTTTTTCTCTTTCAACGTGTTGGCAGTCCTGAAAATGCTCTGAGTGGTTGGCCGGACCACAATGGCCCAGGAACAGAACTGACATGCTGGAATCAAGTGCACATGTTGCAGGCAAGAAACACGAGCAACCCAAGTGCACTGCCTAGCTTCAGCTCCAGGCGATGTGTGAAAACAACGGGGAAAAACAGCGACACCTGACACCCCCATGCTTTCATCCCCACGGACAGAACTTGTGTAACAAGTTGATGACTTCAGCAGTTGCCAGCACTCGCTGACATCCTCGAGTTTACGCTCAGCTGACGAACCGTGTCGTGCTGTAGAATGGCTGTCATGTTTCAATGCACGCACTGAAAACACACAGCCAAAATAATACAATGATTTTTTTTTTTAAGGAGAGAGGGGGCAGGGGCAGGGAAAGGGGGGAGAGGAGGGGTTCACAATGTGTGCTCAGTCTATGCAGTACTAATTATGTGGATAGTGAGATCATACTGTATACGTATAATTGATAGATCCCACGTTTGTACGAGTGCCAGGCAGGGCTGATGTAGAGATCCAGATTGGGTCACGGTGACTCTTGTCGAGCTCGAGGTTCACAGAGACACGAACAGTGTCACCGTGACTTGGCAAGGTCACCATGGTCTAATTCAGGTCGTGTTAACTTTTGGACTTAAACTTTTACACTTATTTGTTTTTCACAGTAAACTTCAGTCAGACGAATGTAAGAGATGAAGCACTGAACTTGTTATGCCTCTGTCTTGGTGTGCGTGACTAATGAGGAGATATAGAGGTGTGGAGATCACTGACCACACAAGCCTCCCTCATGGCTCTACTGCACCCCATACACAGTACTTGTCACTTGGACAATGACCCTCTGATAGGACCGGCCATTGCCTCCGACTTACGGTCATATCTTAATGGAGGTCAATTTGTCATCCATTACAACCCTTTTAGGGTCTCCTTTTACCTTCATATGTGTCATTATGCTCCAGGGTCACGACGACCCGCACAGGTCACATGACCTTGTTAGGGTCATCATGACATTTTACCACAATTCGTGACACCGTGAAGGAATTCAGGGCACTATAATCTGACCTCAGTTTAGGTCATTGTGGAATCTGTTGACCATGATCTTGGGGTCAATCGATCCTCTGTTGACACTGGATCTATAAATTGTAACGTGACGGTAAAACAGAAATCGTTTCTTCAGCTGTTTGTTTCGAAACAGCCCATCCATATGATGTCTTCCTCTCGGGACCTTGAAGCCCTACCGACGTGTCATATGACTCTTTCAATGTCCCTTTCTTTCAACCGCGCCGACTTCCTCTCACTGTCCTCTCATTTTTTTTTTTCTTTACACAGTTTTTCTTACACATAATTCATTCATTCATTCGTTCGTTCATTCATTCATTCATTCATTCATTTATTCATTTTATCCCACCCCTTTGTCCTTTGGTTCAATATGTTACTAATCAATATGGCTAAGCATGTATG
>JADBJO010005343.1:107500-127500 GCA_016801955.1 Conus betulinus | reverse complement strand
AACCCATCTTCTGTTCAAAATTAAGTTCATTTAAAAACAAACCAAAAAAATCGAAGCCTTTTGGAATGGCGTAGGTATAAAGCCCACCCCACACTTTCTTGAAAGCATACCACGAAGAAGTATGGGTTTGTGTGCATTCACACTGCACCGACAGAAAGCCATTATCAATTTTCCCCACTGTAAAAGAAATATGGCTGGTATGTTCACACCAATATCAGTAAGACAAGAATGATTACTATGTGTCTTATGCTAAAATGGCATGGATCCTTCCTCTCTGATGGTGAAGAATGCAAAGCTTTTCTTTTTCTTTCTTTTGCCTCGTTCAGAAAAGGATACGACGGACTGAGCGGGCAAAGTCGGCTGATTAATTTGAGCTCAGGACAAACCAACATTACTGGAATGCGATGTCATAGCTCTTTGAACAGGTTGTTTGTGTGTGTGTACGTGCGCGCGAGCGTGTGTGTGTTTAAGTGCATAAACCACATGAGGCTCATCATGGGTGCATTGAACGTCAAGCGAAGTATCGGGTTCGCCAATCTTTGTTTTCATTATGTCTGTGTGCGTCATAGTTTGAAGTTACAGAAACGGCAAGAGAAAGAAGTCCGAGGCGTCATCTCGTGCTGTTGTGTCAAAGAGAAAGTCAAATGATCAGAAAAGAAGGAAAAAAGGCCCACATAAAGAAGGGTGAAAGAGGCCCTAAAAAGAGACCTGAGCCGCCAAAACTAGACGAAAATAAAACGCCGGAATGGGAGCAAGTTCTTTCTCACAGCATTATAACCTCAACGTCCTGAAGCCAATTGATCGAAACATGCACAGGGCGATTGTGGTGGTTCTGTTGCGCCTACATGTTACGCCTGCTTCCATGCTGTTATTCCACGTTGTGTATCACAGGGCGTCTTGTGCTGTTGCTATATGCAGTCCTTCCTGACAAGCACGCTGTAACTGTGTGTTGACTTTTTCCTGATGGTAAATTCACCATACTGGGTTGAAAACCCGTTTCCATGCTTATGACTGCCCCTATTTCCTGTCACCCACCCCCTCTCCTTTTCCCCCAACAAATTCTCTACCACAATCTGTGTTTGCCTTCTGCTCTATATCCCCCTTGCCTCACGTTTCTACATAACTACTATCTCCTCTCATCCCCCCCCCCCCCCCCCCCCCCCCCCCACACACACACACACACAGAGACACAGACACACCAGCAAAGATAAAAAAAAAAAGAAACTAGGCAGTAACATGTTCTAGGAATGTTGTTGATGCTGCTGATTGAAATCTAAACTAGCAGCTGATGTCTTGGTCTGCAGGAAAGCTTTTTTTCCCCCTTCTTCTTTTCTCTCTTTGTCTTTTCATTGCTTTGTCTTCTTCGTTTCTTTTTGTTTTTTGCTTTTGACGCCATCACCTGGTTGCTGAAAATAAGTCAGCAAATGAAGACAGACAACGTGCCAGTGATTCAATGTTAAACGCTCTGTTAATTCTGCATTTGGTTTTTGCCTATGTGTGGGCTTCATCTCTCTCTCTCTCTCTCTCTCTCTCTCTCTCTCTCTCTCTCTCTCTCTCTCTCTCTCGTAATTCGCCTTTGTCCCCCGTCCTGACAGCAGAATATCTAAAAAATAAAAATAAAAATAAGACGGCTCACACAGGAAAAACGCCTTCTGACCCCCCCCCCCCCCCCCCCCCCCCCCCCTCCTTCACTCTAAAACTCTCTGTCTCTGTCTGTCTGTCAGTCTGTCTTTCTATCTCTGTCTGTCAGTCTGTCTCTCGGTACGCCCCTTGTCTGTCTGTCTTTTTCTGTTGCCCCTTTGTCTGTCTCTGTCTTTGTCTGTTTGTCCCTTGTAAAATAATAGATCTATATTTCTTATCTTTAACCCAGTCGACCACACATGATCACAGAGGTATTGACGCGAACTTTGTGATTTAAACTGATCTTTACATTTAGAGTGACTATAAATTGTGTGTTTGTGCATTTGCGTGTATGTGCTGCAAGTGGTAGTCGAACATAATGGGAAAGACCAGACACCCTTGTGCGCTCCCATCATTATAGAGTGCTGTTACGATTTAGATGAAGTTGTAGTAAAAGTTTCAGATCCATAACACTGTGCTACAAACCGTACCAGATACTTATTTGCTATGATACCTTTTCAAGCTTTTCATCTTGGCGCTCGAATATTTCTGAATGGTTTTTCTTGCTCTTTTTCATTAATCTGATTTGGGAAACCCATGCGGAGTGACCGCTGTGCTCAGCACAGGCTGGTTGTCTTTGCCTGAAGGCTTTCACTGTTATCAATTAATGTGTCAGACATGGCAATGAAATGTATGTGTATGTGTTTCTGTTTTAATTTTTTGAAGGAGTGATTTCTTTAAGGTGGTAACAGTTCTGAAACTCTGTGAGATTGGCTGGGTTATAATGGAAGTGGAGCAGAACTGACATGCTCGGATCAAATGCACATGTCGCAGGCAAGAAAGAAAAGCAACCCAAGCGCACTGTCTAGCCTCAGCTTTAGGCGATGTGTGTGAAGGGAAAACAGCGACACCTGACACCCCCATGCTTTCATCCCCACGGACGAAAGTTGTGTAACTCCCTGACATCCGCGTGTTTACGCTCAGCTGACGAGCCGTGTCGTGTTATTGATTGGCTGTATTGTTTCTTTTCTTCTTTCTTTTTTTTTTTTTTTTTTTTTTTTTTTTTTTTTTTTTCTTCTTTTTTTTTTTTTGTACGCAGGCTGACACTTCTTGCGGACACTCCCTGTAGAGACAGGCAAGGACTGCATGCATGCACTGAAAACACACAGCCAAAAAAAACCACAAAATAGGATGACTTTCGGGATAGGTGATACGGGACGGAGGCGAGGGATGGGGGCAAGGAAAGGGTGGAGTGGGGTGGGGTGATAACAATTTATGCACGGTTCATGCGGTACTAATCATGTCACTGGTGAGACGCTATCATTAAAGAAATAATAGTTGATAGATCCTTATTAGATACCAGCATGAATGCAGAGATGAAGATGGGGTCATGGTGACTGTTGTTGAGCTGCTGTTTCACAGTGGCATGAACTGTGTCTCCCCGTGTCCTGGCAAGGTCACATGGTCTCATTCAGGTCATGTTTACGTTTAGACATAATTGGCCTAAAGTTAACTTCAATCACAAGAATGAGGATTGAACTAATCATGCATGCCTCTATCTTTTTTTTTTTATTACCAGTGAGGAGTGAGAGAGGTGTGGAGATCACTGACCATTCAAGCGTTCCTCATGGCCCTCCTGCACCCCCTGCTCAGCACCCCGACACCTTCATGTCACTGGACAATGATCATCTGACAGGACAGGCCATCGCGTCCAACTTACGGGTCATATTTTGGCATAGGTACTTTTGTCACTACAACACTCTCACTCTCTTCATTATGCGTCGAGGTCACTATGACCTATACAGGTCACATGACTTTAGTAGGGTCACCGTGACATTTCACATTAGTATGCACTACTGTGCAGGAATTCGGTTCACCATAATCTGAACTCGATTTAGGTCACTGTGGAACCTGTCGACCATGACCTTGGGATGGATTGATCCTCTGTTGACACTGGGG
The DNA here is from genome assembly GCA_016801955.1 of Conus betulinus. Lineage (NCBI taxonomy): Eukaryota > Metazoa > Mollusca > Gastropoda > Neogastropoda > Conidae > Conus > Conus betulinus. The sequence continues at coordinate 123,921 of JADBJO010005343.1, read as the reverse complement.
TCTATCCCATTGGACATGACTGTAAACCGGAGGTAGTTTCTTTGGTTGGTTGTGTCTGCCCATTCACGTAAGGCCTTCCTTTGAGATCATTCAATCCCTATCCACGGCTCGTGTTTTTTGCAAGTTAAATGTTTCTGTCCCTGCCCCCTCCTCTCACCCTCTCTTCACCTTTTTACACGCACACTTTTATTTTTGTTTTGTTTTTGCTTTTCGCTGTAATTCATCCATTCGTTCACTTTCTTTTCGTTTATTCATTTGATCCCATCTGCCTGTACTCTGGTTCAACATCGCTAGGCATATATGGACTAGTCCGTACGTATAGATGGCATCCTGAGGATACAAACTGAAACGTTTACTGCGAGTGGTTTGTCCCTGGTCAAATGGTCCGTTTGCATGTAGCCTTATAAATCTGCCTCAAGTTATTATGAAACACCGAAAAGAAATCGTATCGTGACTGTATTTTCCAAATCCAGTTATATTACAGATTCAATGTTTCAAATCGTGAATCACAGATATGAAAATCTTGCAAAGAGAAAAAAAAAAAAGAATAGCGCCTTTAGTTTAAAGAGAGAGAGAGAGAGAGAGAGAGAGAGAGAGAGAGAGAAAAACGTGATTAAAAAAAGTTTTTTTTTTTAACCAATGGATGTAAATTTGAGGTACACTAAATATAACTTTTCATATGATCCAAATATTACACGCGCAAACACCTTTTTTTTTCCGGAGCTTTCGGAGCTCTAATGCTCCTTCTTCGGCAGCCATATTTCATTTGTCAATGGTGGGGGGAAAAAAAAACGTCACAGCACGTCACAGGTAAAAGAAGGATGGAAAAAACGTCACGGCACAAAGTCACAGATAAAAGAAACAATGGGGGGGGGGGGGGGGGGGGGTGCGTGCGTCACAGCACAACGTCAGATAAATGAAAGAACAATGAAAAAAAGTCATGGCGCAACGTCACAGATTTAAAAAAAAAAAAAAAAAAAAAAAAAAAAAAAACCGTCGCGGCACAGATAAAAGAAAGAAGAAATAAAAAAATGTCATGGAACACGAGAGGAAGGGAGAGAGGGAGGGAGGAAAGGAGAACGGTGCTGGGTTGAATGCTGAAAAATCATGACCGTGTTACATGGTCACCAAAACAGAAACGACTGCATAAAGAACAGTGGGGTTAGTCATATAAACTTTTATTTTTTTAATTGCCACGCTTTTTTTTTCCCATGTGGTAAGCGGACACATGTTCTGTTATCCATTCAGCAAATGCTGCCTCACCCCCTTCTCTCCCTTCACCGCCTTCTCCTCTCATCTGCCTCCCCACGCGCTTCGGCCCACTCCCCTCCCCATCTTCAAAGACATATTTCAGCCACTCTAGGCGTTCCCTAATAAATTGAACATCTCCTCTTCCTTCTGGAAGAAAATCTGCCCTGAATAACTAACCCACTTTTTTCTTATATTCTTCATGTGTGTGTGTGTGTGTGTGTGTGTGTGTGTGTGTGTTTTTTTTTTTCAAAACCCGGTCAATGGACTGACTAAAACTTGTAGTAGATCTGAAGGGAGACTGACTGCGTCAAAAGGAAAAGAATTGAAAATTCATCATTCATAGTTGTGGTAGCGATCACTGCTAAGTGTGTTTACAGTTGTATCCTTGTGGTTATTTAACTGGTATCTATACCCCCGTGGGAGTTCGAAACCTTTTTCCGTTAAAAGATAACGGTTTTATGCGCATTTACACACCCGTGCCCTCACCCCGTTGTTACCAATAACAAATACGGTCAGGCGGTGATGACGACTCTCGCATCATGCCGCTGTCTGCGTACAGACAATACACTGGCCTCTTTTACAGTGGCTGTTTCAGGGTGCAATCTGCAGGACTGAACTTCCCACGAGTTTCTGTTTCTTTGGCTCTTTTCCTTTTGACACAATCTTTTTAGAAGCCTTAGCCAAGTATTGGCGGTTTTTGTGTCATTGAGAAAAAAAGCGAGGAAAGGAAGGGAAGGGAGAGGTACGGAGGGGAGGAAGGTTGGGGAAGGAAGGGGGGGGGGGGGGGGGTTTGCAGTCTGTCTTTGTTGAAACGCGGTTGCATGACCGACTAAGGGGAATGCAGCATTGCAGGGCCATTACGAGTCACACACACACACACACACACGTACGCACGCGCGCGCGGGAAACACGCACACACACACACACACACACACACACACACACACACACACACACACACACACACGTGTGTATGTGTGTGTGTGTGTGTGCGCGCGCGCGCGCGCGCGCGTGTGTGTGTGTGTGTGTGTGTGTGAGAGAGAGAGAGAGAGAGAGAGAGAGAGAGAGAGAGAGAGAGAGAGAGAGAGAGAGAGAGAGAGAGAGAGAGAGAGATAACTGAAACAAAACCATCACCAAACAGGCCATTATTATTTTTTTACTTCACAATTTCTCCATTAAATATCATAACCCTCCCCCCCCTACCCTCTCTCTCTCTCTCTCTCTCTCTCTCTCTGCACCCCAACCACCTTCGACTTCTGAAACAAATGATCCTTCCGATTTTTTTGGCAGCATGAGTCATAATCCTCAGAGCTATGTGAGACATGAACATTGACACTGACGCACTGGGTAAAGAAAATTATTCTCTGCAGTCTGCGATGAAGTCAGCATTAGCTCCGACAACGGAACAACTCGTCATCAACCTTAAGGATAGTCAGGAGAGCACGCGGCCTCTGCTAAGGTTGAACAAAGCTTAGATCTGCCCATTGGCCCAGATCCAAATCAAAATACAAGGTCATGAAAAAAATTGGAGCGTTTACTGTAATATGGGACAAAACCAAAACAATGCAAATGAAAATACAGAAGAAGAAGAAGAAGAAGAAGAAGAAAGTAAGATGATGTAAATGTTGTCATTATCTGTTTTTAACCTCTGACTCTCAGTCACATCACCAGGGGAAGTAATAAGACTGAGAATTTTACTTCCCGTGAATGCCGTTGCATAAGGTATGTAAAATGCAAAATTTCAACTTCGTTCAAGTCAATAGAATGTTTCAATAATGAGTAGAACTAAACATTGCTGAACGGGGAATGATCTGCCATTTGCTCAGAGCATACAGCACGGAGCCGCACCGCAATTCAACGGGTTTCATCCTTCGGCCAAACTCCGTCTTTCAATTAACTTGGCTTAAAATCAATCGATCAGCTGTCGGGTGATCTTACCAACTCTCAGAGGCGATGTAAACATTTATTTCTTGGTGGAGGTCCATAATCAGATTTCGGATGTCAAATTCTACTGTAGATTGGACATTTCTGTTAAGCTGTCAAAGACAGTGTGCATCTGACCCATACTGACGTAGACGGTGGTCCGGCACTTTTTGAGAAAAAGACTGGATGCAGAGACGGAGTCAACTGGGATGGTTCTCATCTGCAGTGGCTTCGCACACGCCAAATGAGCTCTTGTAGTTTTGCTTCTTTGTCGACGCTCCCCAAAGAATGACAGTCAGAAGCAGATAAGCTCATTTCAGATTAGAATCTGTGTCTGGTCGTGTATGATCACTTCGCTAGATAGGCAGCCTCACTTCGAGTTAAGAGAATTTCCTACGGCGTCCAGAAGTTTAACAGCAGGCATTGGATAGCACTTGCCTGGTCTCTGAAACATTCTGCTGTCGACGCATGTTCAAACAGGCACAGGAGAATCGCGATGCATATTCAGAACAGTGGCATCTGTAGGCAGTGGCGGTGAACTAAACACCGCAATTGAAGCCAAAGGCAAGGATTGCTGCTGACGGTAAAGAAAACCATGCACGTGCTCAGACTGTCTGTAGAGACAGTTACATCTTTGCACTGTCGCTTAAGAACTGACCGAGGAGAACAGAGATAGACAACAACAACAAAAACAACACCAACAAAAAAGATCCCAGGCAACACTATCAAACATGTACAGCTATGCTGAACCAACCATTCTGATTTCAGAATTTTTGCGAACACAAAGCAAAACCAATAATGGCTCACGAATTCATCATAGCCGTCCTGAAAGCTGCCACAGACTACGTCCCAGGAAGTACAAGCAAGCAAGACTACAAGCTGCCCTGGACAGAGACACGGCAGAGCATAGAAGACGACAAATCAGAAACCAGGGAGTAGGCACAAAATATAACCGTACGTTAAGACCACAGCGCTGGGGGAGGCAACGACCAGATAAAACGTCGCCTGCACCCAAGCTGCAAGGAAAAGCTGGCAACAGAAGACTGAAAACTTAAATCTTGACAAGATTGCAGGAAAACCTTGGAATCTAGCAAAAACGCTGAGCAATGTACAGCTGTGCTGTCAAAAACAGTTCTCCGGATCAACAGAAAACTCATTATTGGCAAACGAAGCAACAGACCACATCCCTGGCACCTATGAACCAATCAGCGTTCTAAAAGTTCCCCAAGAACGCACGGAAGCACAGCGCAGTGTTCAACATGTGAAGTCGAAGAAGCCAAAGGTGCAGACAAAATAAGGTATGCAAGTGTCTGTCTGTCTGTTCCGTGAAATAATAAAAGAGGCAGAGACAAAGAGTGAGAGAAAAAAGGAAATCAATGGCATCGAATGATGATGAAAAGAAAATTGTATCAAATGTCCTGCATTCCCATCGGCAGGGGGAAGAGGAGGGGGGTGTTGTTTGAAAGAATCATGTCCACTGGTGAAGTCTTCACTGATCAGTCAGTTATTCTACCTTATGTCGACCGCCAAAAACTACAGGAACTAGTTATTCTGCTTTATATTGCCGACAGAACAGTACACAACAGGCCAGTTATTATGTTTTTATATGGCTACAGAATACGACAGAACAGGCCAGTTTATCTGCTTTGTACTGGCTGCAGACCTCTACAGGACAGACCAGTTAGTCAACTCTATATTGGCAACAGAACACGACAGGACAGACCAGCCATTCTGCTCTACATGGGCTTCCAAGTAACAAAAAAGACAAGGCAGCTGTGCTTCATGTCGACTGCCTGTCTGCTTTAATGTCTGGTAGCCGATATTAAGCAAAATAATTCACGACATCCCTGTCATTCTGCTTTATGTCGGTAATTAGACACACACAGGACAGGTCGGTTATTGTACTTTATGTCGACTACCAGATACTGCAGGATATGCCAATAAGTCTGCTTTTAATTGGTTACTGAAACCACATGACTCACTAGATTGTCTGCTTTATGTCGGCTATTAGACATTACAGGACACATCAGTCATTCGGCTTTATTTCGGTTATTAGACACTATATCTCTGTAGGAGACAAATGACAACAATCTGTTAACATACAGAAATGAACACAAGCAATGTGTAGTACAAGTCGCAGGCACGCACACATACTTCCAAGGGACAGCACCGTGTCAACAACAAAACTGTTTGTAATGATACCATTGCATCCCATGCACAAGCAATATGATTCGGCGAGAGCTGATATTTGAATTAAAGAATGAATCGCATACGCATAGCAATAGAAAATCATGCAATGTTAACGAAAAATAATGAAGTATATGCATACCTAGTTTCTATTAGGGCTACCGTGTCATTTCGCATTTTTCTTTCACAATGACCCAATGAGAAGTTCCTCAGCAGAGAGCAGGTGTTCTGTTGTTTTGATGTTTATTCTTAAATCATCTGCGATTTTTCATGTTCAGCGTTCAATCATTCCATCTGCGTCACTTACACACGTACAACTGATTACTTTGCTTGATTATATTTGCCACGTGCCTTTTTATCTGTGAAACATATCAATTGTTCACGCGCACACACACACACACACACACACACACACACGCACACTCTCTCTCTCTCTCTCTCTCCCCCCCCCCCAAAAAAAAAAAAAAATAAATAAATAAATTTGGCCAGTCTATTTAATATTTCATGAAACGATCCCCAGGGATATAATTACACCTCTACCTCATGCATACACTGATGTCAACAATGATGGCTGCCATACATTTGATTGTCACAGAGATCGTCCTTAGGCAGATGACCATGGTACACCGTACGATGAGCGAATTCATGAAGGTGAAGAATGTTCATGGATGCATGATACGCAATCATCTGCGCAGTACTTTATTTCTCAGCTGAATTGAATTCCAAGGTTTACCATTGCTACAAATTCCAATCAATGTTTATTACTCACATTTAATACCAAGGCTTAGGTAGCCATATTTTCTCCTCTGGTATGTCTGAATACGACACCGGCAATGTGCATGATGTTTTTTTTCGGTATGTGAGTGAGTGAGTGAGTGAGTGAGTGAGTGAGTGAGTGTGTGTGTGTGTGTGTGTGTGTGTGTGTGTGTGTGTGTGTGTGTGTGTGTGTGTGTGTGTGTGTCTAGCGTGTGCACGCATTCAGATAAGATACGTGTGTGTTTCGGAGACGGGTGAGAGAAAAGGCGACAGGCTTGGAATGGAGTGGTGTAGTGGGGAGGGGGTGGCAGAAACACTGCATAATTATGTGTCTCTTGAAATGAAATGGATTCGTATTTGTGTAATAAACAATGTTTTGTTTCTAAATGCCATTTCAATACGTTTTAGTCATATTTTATAGTACTTTTTCTACATAATACTGGGTTCAACTTTATGGTACAACTCTCTCTCTCTCTCTCTCTCTCTCTCTCTCTCTCTCTCTCTCTCTCTCTCTCTCTCTCTCGTACACTTTATTTCATATCAATTTTTCTTCATTGACACTTTAATTGTTTATAGCATCGACTGTAAAGCGCTTACTGTATCTCATTTTCGCATGGAGTTTTATTCCGCTATGAAAATAAGTTATTATCATTGTTATCATTTCCATTGACATTACCATTACTATTGCTACACACTAGTCCAATTATGCCCCAGATTCTCCTCGTGACACCATACTGTGAGCTGGAATTTATACAACAGATACATCACCAAAGCTACATCAAAATGTTGTTATGTTTCTGCATAGTTCTGCGGGGATTGTCTTCAGTCATGACAAAGCTCCTAGCATAACACCATCAGTCTCCAAAATCCCCAAAGTCGGAGTGTGGCTGCCCACGTGGCAGGGTTCTCATCCCCAGCTGATGCATTTGCACCATTGTGTTCAATCACCTCGGCTGTTTGGATGATCCCTGGAGTCTTCTAGCCAGGGTACGACAACGACAACAACATGCAGCTGACACAAACATTTCACTGCACACTCAAGAGACACCTCGTTTTGAGATATTCCATCTGATGTCCTTCTCATGCTTTTTTATCTTCTGATTAAAGAAAATAAGTATTTTTCATGAAACCGGTCTGATATACAAAAGGTTCACGCAGTCCCATCCCACAGCGTTGAGAACTGCTAGATGTGCACCATGAGAAGTGCTGACAAAGTGCCGACGCTGTTTTCAAGGAAGCATGTTTCTTCCATTACTTTCAGGAGAAAAAAAAGGAGTTCTTAGGAGGAAGAAATGCGCCAGCCCACGTGACGAGGAGATCGAGAAAGCCTGTAAATGCATTTTACGAGTTGTCCTCAATCAGCTGTTATTGACTCGTGAGGATGGATGGTTTTAGAGCTCCCGTCCACTCCTTCTCCCTCCCTCTCTCTCGCTCCTACCTCATCTCCTTCTAGTGTTTAGCTGGCAACAATTACAAGCAAAAAACGAATGAGGTTTTACAGAATATCGGTCAACAAGCAAACAAACAAACGAAACGCTGCATCATTGTCTCAGTGACATACAATTTATTTATGTCCCAAATTCGGAGATTCGTTCAAAATATGACCACAAGAATTTGTTCTGTTATTTGCCGGCACTTTCAGATTTACGCATCTAACAATGCGTGTGCCTTGCGTTTAAATGTGTTCTTTTTTTTTCACGAAACGCTTGGTGCAAAATTTTCTGGTTGCGCTTTTTATATCGTATGGTGGGCTTACGTGTGTTCTATGGATGATTTGTGTTTACTATGCGTTTCATTTGAACTCTACATGTTTGAATCTTAATAATTTCTTTGTTCTTGGTATTACACTGTATGTCACAGTGCTGCGTGCGTTTTCGATTTTTTTTTTTTTTTTGTGTTTTTGAACCAGTAAAGACATGCAAATGACGGAACGTTTCTGAAAGACGTCATGATGTATTCCATAACAACCTGGATCCAGCATATTAAACATCGTGTGATTATTTATTGACATACTTGAAGGCGATTCTTCCAAAATATGTAAAGCAACAACTTCTCTTGAGATTACGTATTTTGTATTCTTTCTTTTCAATGCCAATAAAGAAACATTATATCCGACGAACAAAAGTGGAGATGAGCGTACAATTTAATAAGTAGTATCAAATGGCCAGCCTGTTGTGGCTCATCGGGTGTACAGTTCTTCACCATCCTATAAAAACATAACAACAAGCAAACACATGAACACACTGGAGCGAACCAAGTCAAGTCAGGCAGCAACAGTCTCTCTACATCCATTTCCCTCTAAACACTATGTTCAAACCTAGATGCAAATACACAATACACTCATCTCACATAAACAGCATTCATTCGGTGGTGTAGTATGTTCCTCTTTCTTCATTTTCGTAAGAGGAAAATATGACAGTGGAAGGCATAGACAAAACAAACAAAACAAACAAAACAACATCACTTCTTTTTCATGAAACAAACGTTCAGCAAGTGTTGGCAATAATAAGTTCTGCGCCAATGCACACGATTCTTTTGCCTCCACAAACTTGAGATAGTCAACAAGTATGTGGATTTCTGAAACGTCATAAACCCAAAGTGACAAGTTTCTTCTGAAGCAAACTTACTGAATATGGCGAGTGTCAACACATCCATGAGTGCATTCCCCTTACGCGTGTACATTTTAAAAAAAAACTCTAAAAAAAAATAAAAAGACAAAATATCATGGACACTATCTGAATGTCCACGTAACAGTCTCTGGGTGGGTGTACGACACCTGAGTGTTGATAAAAAATCTTTCAATTCCAGTTGTTAGCCATTAAATGACATTTAAAACATCTGGATGACCAGTGTCTCAGAAACGTCCACAAACTCGCTTTCAAATCTGCGCCTATATAAAGGATCAGATCTCTCTCTCTCTTTCTCTCTCTCTCTCTCATTCACTCTCTCTCTCTCTCTTTTTCTCATTCACTCTCTCTTTCTCTCTCTCTGTGTCTGTCTGTCTGTCTCTCTCTCCACACCACCCTTTTCAAAGGGTAACTGCTCCAGTTTATGCGACGTCGTCAGTTAACACACAGCCAATTCATAATGTTTACGGCTCAGCCAACCACGATGTCCGTATATATCAGAGCAGCAGGCAAAAGAACACCATATCTGTCGCTCACAAAATCGCCCGTGAACCAACTAAACACAGCAGCAGCAACAACAATTGAGCGACTTCGTCGTAAGCACAGCGGCTGCAAAAGCTAGTGTTCCATCAGTTTCTGATCCTGGTTTAACGTCCAGCGGAGTGGGCGCGGACTTTGCTCACTGCACGGCAGGTGGCGCTGAACTCTGAACCCCTGGATTCCTGTTGGGGTGCCAGTCTCCCGGGTTCCCTCTGCCAGCAGCCCGTGGCTCGGTGGTCGGTCGCTGGAGCTCAGTCACACAGGCCCGGGACGTCGGGTCAAAGCTGCGTCTCCCCGTTGTCCATCATGGCTTTCCTGTAACGGGGACATTGGCAACGGGTGAATGCCGGATTTATCAAGCACCAATCGTAAGCAAGTTTACAGAATTGGGCAAATCAGGGAGCCCGACATGTACATTAACATATGTAAATACAAGAGACAGAGATGAAAAGCAGATGCTTGAACAACTGAGTGTTGAAGTAGTATACTAGCGCCTGTCCTCGGTTGAAGAATGAACTGTAAATGCTCTGCAGTCCATGCTCTCGTTTAGATGACGGGCTGCCTACTTGGGCAGAGCTGATCTAAAAACTGTCTGCATGCGATGATCGTTGCTTTCCGTGTCATTTAAAGGAAGACAGACAAGTAACCTTGTCGCGATTCTCATCTAGAAAGAAAAACAAATACCCAGAAACACAGACAGGCCGGACATACTCACTTCTCAGTCGAAACTAAAATACATACATACATATAAGCCTTAACAGACAGACAGACAGACAGGTCACACAAACTCACTTCTCCACTTTGGGGGCCTCTTCTACGTCCGAGATGTCAGGTTTGTTCTTTCGTTCTTTCCGCCTTCTCTTCCTGCCGACAACACACACACACACACACACACACACACACACACACACACACACACACCAACGCATGTTTACTGCAATTGGCATTATCAACTGATCATGTATATGATGTTGCATTTATTACTATTTTAAAATTGGTACAACCGGGGATTGAAACAAAGGTGAAAAAAAAAAATTACAACAGAGCGGTTGATACAAAAGAAGATGAAAAGTATTTTGTTCACGCAGAAATAAACAGAAGGCTAAAAGGATTTTCCTACAAAAGTTTTTTTTTTTAAACCTAGATCCTTTTCAGTTTCATCAAAGGGGCGTCACTGCGTACAGGCGAGTCTGTTTAGGTCAAAGGTCAGGGTTGGTTACGGTAGAGGTCAAGTAGTGTCACGACCATAAGAATAGCCAGATATCGCCCTAATCTTGCGAAAACTTTTTTCAATGTAAAAAGTAGAAGACTCTGTCCCTTGATTTGAGTATGAAATAAATCAGTTCAAAGCCATATCTATATTGACGATGGGAGAGGAAATACGCATGGACTCGCAGTGTTTCCACCGCCATTGCTGAGGCAATGGGATTCGGAAATGAAAAGCGTAGCAGGCGACAAAAAGAAAAGGGGGAGTAGGGTGTTGGGGGTGGGGTAAAGGTGGGGTCTGGCCAATTGTGCTTCCACACAAAAGCAACAAAACACCGGATCTCTCTCAAGAGCCAGGTACAATATGCCTCAAGGGTTCGACTGTGCAGTGAATCAATTTTAATGAGGTCTGATACCTTGACAGACGCTACGTTCAGATTTGTGAGTAACATTGAAGACGTACTAATTTTCAATTTTAATGCTAGCGAACCGAAAAAAAAAAAGTGGACAAACGAATCACAAGACAAAATACGACGCGTTTCGACCTCTTAGGTCTTCTTCAGGCAAGATACAAAACAATTAGGACAACAGTTCAACGACTATCTTGCGCTGAAAGGATTGAAGAGAAGTGATTGCTCGTTGATTTTCGTTGTCCTAATTGTTTTGTACCTTGCCTGCAGAAGAACTAAGAGGTCGAAACACGTCTTGTTTTGTCTTGTGGTTCGTTTGTCCACGCTTTTTTAATTTTTATTTATTTATTTATTTTTTTGCCGGTTCGCTAACATTTACTTAAGATTTGTTTAGATTTCCGCCTGCAGTCGCCTCCTTTGCAACTAGTACTAATTTTCATTTGCTGATTCGGACCTTAAACGCTAAGCCAACCGTCACAGTTCTAATTCATTACACAACTGTACTTGTGTGCATACGTGTGTGTGTCCGTGCGTGTGTTGCGCGCGCGCGCGCGCGTGTGTGTGTGTGTGTGTGTGTGTGTGCGCCCGCGCGCACGTGTGTGTGCGTGCGTGCGTGCGTGCGCGCGTGCGTGCGTGCGTGCGTGCGTGCGTGCGCGTGTGCGTGTGTGTGTGTGTGTGTGTGTGTGTGTGTGTGTGTGTGCGTGCGCGCGTGCATGCGCGCGCTTGTGTGTGTGTGTGTGTGTGTGTGTGTGTGTTTGTGTTTGCGTGCGTGCGTGTGCGTGAGTGTGAGTGTTTGGGTATGTGTGTCAGTCTGTGTGTGGGTATTAGTGTGTGTGTGTGTGTGTGTGTGTGTGTGTGTGTGTGTGTGTGTGTGTGTGTGTTTTTGTGCGTGCGTGCGCGTGAGTGTGAGTATGAGGGTATGCGTGTTAGTGTTAGTGTGAATGTGTGTGTGTGTGTGTGTGTGTGTGTGTGTGCGTGCGCGTGCGCGCAAGCGTGTGTGTATGTGTGTGCTAGCATGTCTCCGTGCATGCTTGTGTGTGTGTGTGTGGGAGGGGGGGGGGGAGAAGAGGGAGGGGGCACAGAAGCACAAAACAAACAACAAACAAAACAACAACGTTTCAACTGAGACTCCCGAGGGTTGTATGCCAGTGAGGCACCACCAGAGCAAGAAAGGCAGAAGATTACGTGTGGACCCAGCACTTAAAGAGGGTAAAGTGAACCCCCCTGCAGCAGACACTTGGTGCCAAAACTAACTGACCTGACTTCTTCACATTTTCTGCAAGTCTGGCCTGGGTCTCATTTTCTGGATGGCGTGTTTATAAAAAGAAGAGAACGTTCCTTCCCTCCTCCACCCACCCCCCTCCCTCCCCCCCTCCCCCGACCCCACTCACACAGGCATACTTTTCCAAGTTTTTGTGTTTAGTTTTGCGTTTGTCGAGTGGTTTTATTTGAATTTTGTTTTCGGTCTTGGTGCATGACTTGCCTTGAGTGGTAGAAGCAGGAGTGTGCTCAGAATTCTTGTCACTGTGTGTGTGTGTGTGTGAGAGAGAGAGAGAGAGAGAGAGAGAGAGAGAGAGAGGAGAGAGAGAGAGAGAGATCAGAGACAGAGACACAGAGAGAGAGATACCATTTAAGAGAGTGACTTTTAAAACGCCACTGCGAAGAATAATACGTCAAAACGGTAATTCTGAAGCAAGGGAAACAATTAATAGAAGAAATCACGTTTTCTGTTATGATTTGTTAGCTCCCTTTTTTTTAAGAAATGAAATGAGGCAGGGAACAGTAAACAGTAAACAAGTGGGGTAGTCTTTGCTCCCATAAGGAAACCTAACACAGAGTAACTTTTATTCAAGACTGGCACAGCCTTTTAAACTTGAATAAAGTCAACAAATACAAAGTCCCTTTTTTTAACCTGCTCAGTGTGTGTGTGTGTGCGTGTGTGTGTGTGTGTGCGTGTGTGTGTGTGTGTGAGAGAGAGAGAGAGAGAGAGAGAGAGAGAGAGAGAGAGAGAGAGAGAGAGAGAGAGAGAGATCATGAGGGCGTGCGCGCCTGTGTTTGTGTTTTTGTGAGTCTGCGAACACACACACTTTGGTTTACATTGTGTGGTCACGAATCCTCACGTGCATTGTGCATGATTGTGTCCACAGACCGAAAGCAGTTTATAGATATTTCACAGATCGAAGTATTCTCATCCATCTCTCCACTGTGGAAAGAAACGGTGAACGGTCCGTTGTCTCCTCGTGTAAATAACCTGCTAGGAATCAAAAAGACTAGGCCTGGGAGGAGTCTATTAGTGCCATTTAGTGTAGAGTGCGGATGAACTTCTTCACTGTCCGTTTGCGTGCGAGAGGGAGGGAGGGAGGAGAGAGAGAGAGAGGGGGGGGAGGGAGAGAGAGAGAGAGAGAAGCAGAAGAAGAAGAAGCAGAAAAAAGAAAGAAAGAAAAAAGAAGAAGAAGAAGAAGAAGAAGAAGAGAGAAGAAGAAGGGACTGGGCCGGAGGAGGAAGAGGACCAAGAGGGAAAAACAGAAGAGAGAAGAGGTGGAGAGAACCGGAGGAATATGGAAGCGAATAATAATAAAAGAACATAAAAGAGGAAAAGACGAGGAGGAAAGAGAAAAAGTAACATGGACAGAAAAGAAACACACAATACACAACGACCACAGGGGAGGATAAAAAAGAAGAAGAGGAGAAAGAGAGAAGACGAAGAAGAGAGGAGCGAGCACAGCAGGAGGAGGAGGAAGGAAGAAACTGCACGAGAAAGCAAAAGCAAAAGCAATCGAGGAGAGTAGAAGGATAGCAGCAGGATGAGGAGGATAAGGAGGAGAAGAAGAGGAGAAAAGAAGAAGAAGCAAGAAGAATAATAAGAAGAAGAAGACAGAAGAATAAGAAGAAGAAATAAATAAGAAGAACAAACACCAACAACAACAACAACACAACAACACAACTAAGATGATAATGGGAGGATGTAGAAGAGGAGGAGTATAGGAAGAATAAGAAATAAGAATAAAGAAGAAGAAGAAGAAGAAAGAATAAGAGGACGAAGAAAAAGAGAAGAAGAGGAATAAGAAAGAAATGAATTAGGAAGAGGAGGAAGAAGAAGGAAGAAGAATACGAAGAGAATAAGAATAATAAGAAGAAATGAAGGGACTCGGGCGGAGGAGGAAGAGGGACCAAGAGGTAAAAACCAAAGAGGAATGAGGCGGAGAGACCGGGTAGGAATATTGAAGGAGAATATAATAAAAAAAAAAAAAGGAAATAAAACATGATTAAAATACGAGTTAGTGAAAGAGAAGAAAGTAACATGGACAAGAAAAGAAACACCACAATACAAACGACCCACAAAGGGTGAGGAAAAAGAACGAAATCTAAGAAAGAGAATAAATCCGAGAATAATAAGAGCATAGGATGAGGAGTAGAGGGAATAGGGAGAGTAGTAGGAAAGATGAGTAGAATGTTGAGGAGTGAGAAGAAGAAGAAGAATAATAAGAATATGAGAAGAAGATCCAACACAACACCAACAACACAACAACAACAACAACAATAGGAGCATTATGAGAGTAGGATGGATTATGAGAAGAAGAATAGAGAAGAAGAAGAAGAAGAAGACACACCACAACAAACACAACACAACACAACAGATTCAAAGCATATAAAACTACTCCTCATTTTATCTTGAATACAAGTACTTTCTGGGATATTCAAAGTACAGACAAAAAAAAACCTTTTGGGTGACCGTTACCAAAGGGGTGAATTCATCAGCCGTTTGTAAACGGCTGTTCTGGTAAAAATAACATCGTCTCGGTGCATCATCCGTGACCCATAAGGCACCATACGTAACAGAATTTTTCAAAAAGATTCTGGCTTCCCTTCCCCTTTCCCTCCAATCATTGCCTTCCCCTTTCACCCCGATCCCTCTCCCACTGGTTTGTGACTTGTGAGCTGACTTCAGACCTTCAATTTCAATTCCTCATTCAACGTGGGTGACAAGCCCTGATTTAATGGCCCTATTGGCGCCCCCCCTCGTGTGGTCGGTCGTCTTGTCTATACGCCACCATTGGCCTTTGCCTCTGGCCTGCCTGCCCTTACCCCTACCTTCCCTTACCTGCCCTTACCCTACCCCACTTGGCTCCTGACCTAGCCCTTTCCTGTAGACTTCATTAGACACTGGCGCCACGATGATGAGGATGATGAAAGACTACCACCCCCAACCCGCCCTATGATCGCCCCGCCGCCCCTTTTGACGCTTTTTTGGAAACAAACGAAAGACTGAAACTTTGATTGCAGCTGTGTCAATGAAACCGTCTGCGTATAGTAGTCCTGCACACACACAAGCACACACACGTTGCACACACACCCCCACCCACACAACACACACCCACATACGCCCGCCCACACACGGTACGGGCACGCACGTACATACCCACACTACTCACGGCACGCGCACTAGGAACTCACAAGCACAAGCACGCAAACCCCTCACACACAACCCCATACACCATTCAACTCACGTCGCACAAAGGCACAACCGCGCGCGCGCGCACACCCACGCCACACATACACGGCGCCAACCTAGACCACAACCACACAACACCAAATCCCACACCCACCCACACACACGACACCCCAGACGCACCACCTCAATACACCCAACACAACACAAAAGACACCCACACACATAAACAACAAACAGACACAACACACTTCATTTACCACCTTTACACCTTTACCCACTACGGATATCAAAACGGGAAACGTGAAAACGTGGGGGGGGAAACGGTGGAAACTGACGTAATACGGGGGCGGGTGAGGCTAAGAGCGAGAGTAGAGAGAGAGTAGAGAGAGAAGAGAGAAGAGAGAGAAGAGAGAGAGATAGATAGATATCGCAGACAGACCGACAGACAGACAGCGAGCTAGATAGAAGTACGACAGAAGAGACAACAGCCAGACATTAATCACTAGAGAGAGGGGGTTTGTGTGATTTGAGACATAGAGAGAGTGGACGTGGTGCCGAGAGAGAGAGCGATGAGAGTAGATAGATGAGAGAGAGAGAGAGGGAGAGATAGGATAGAGAGACAAGACAGAGACAGACAGATAAGAAAGAAAGAAGAGCGAGAGAGAGAGAGAATGAGGGGGGGGGGGGGGGGGGTAGGGGTGGGGGGGGGGGGGGGGTGGGTGTGTGGGGGGGGGGGGGGGGGGGGGGGGGGGGGGGGGTGGGGTGGGGGGGGGGGGGGGGGGGGGGGTGGGGGGGGGGGGGGGGTGTGGGGGGGGTGGGTGTGTGGGGGGGGGGGGTGTGGGGGGGGGGGGGGGGTGGGGTGGGGGGGTGGGGGGGGGGGGGTGGGGGGGGGGTGGGTTGGGGGGTCGGGAACGATGGGTAGGGGGGGGAGGACAGGGGGGGGTGGGGGGGCGGGGGGGAGGGGGGGGGTGGGGGGGGGGGGGGGGGGGGGGTGGGGGGGGGGGGGGGGGGGGGGGGGGGGGGGGGGTGGGGGGGGGGTGGGGGGGTGGGGGGGGGGTGTGGGGGTGG